>CAJQZJ010000143.1:1118685-1201470 GCA_907164525.1 Lophiomys imhausi | reverse complement strand
CTGTGGTTGCATGCCACCTGCCCCCTCCAATAGCACTCCCCAGTCAAGGACCATTTCACTGCTCTGGTCAGAGATCTAAATGTACTAGATTGAGGCTGGAGACTTAGTGCCCTGCTGAAGTGAGCACTGGCAGAGAGCCAGTATGGAATTCACTGAGCAAATCTCAACACCTTTTACTTGCCTGGATTGCAGTTCTCCAGAGCAGTCTGGCTGGGTAGGCAAGGGCTTCCATCAGACCCCCTGAAGCTTCGGTTGTCAGGGCTGTAGCTATAGTCCTCCCAATCAACTCTTAGATGAATCTTAGAGCCAGTCTATACCTCTTAGTTTGAAACTCTGTGAACTGGTTCTGTCACTTCTTCTGTGCCCTGCTGAACAGTGGGGAGGAGAGCCCTGCCTAGAGGCCAGACAGAGGGTGTGGAACAGGGAGATCCAATATGGAGATCATTCACTGAGTCCCTGCCTGTACCACAGTGTTCCAAAGCAGCCTGCCTGGGTTGGCAGGGGCTTCCACCAGACCCCCTGTAGTCAGGCAGGTGGTGGTGGGGAGGGGCAGGGAGTTCCAATTTGTATTCTATATCCTGCCGCTTGTGCTCAGGGAAGCTCAGCACCTGCCAGCTGGATTCTGCTGTTACCAGTCAGCCAGACACTGCCATACTGAATATCCAGGGAGAGACCCTCAGTCTTACAGTGTAGAGGCTCTGCTGGTATGCACCTGGGTGTCCAAGCCTAGCTCCTGCACAGACCTGCGGACTCAGGAGGTCCTTTTGGAGGTTGAAACCACCAGCTGGAGTCCTGAAAGGAATCAATATGGGGAGGGGGGTTGTTACTGCAGTATCCCGGTAGAAAGCGCTCCATGTCCATGTCTGGTGACTCCAATCCTCCTCTGTATATATTTCCAGTACAGAGGTACAGAGTTCTTTGTTGTCCCTGGCTTTGCTAGGCAAGCCCAGATAGGCTTGTGCCTCACAAACTGCCAGGAAACAGGAGTATATCTCTGCTGTTCTCCAATTGCTCTTCCTGACAATCAAAATGTGTCCTTGATCGCCCCCATCTTGACCCTCTAATTATATTATATTATTTTAAAAAGTATGAAAGCAACCCTTTTAATTTCCCCATATTTACTTGATTATTTTTCTAGCATAATATTTAGCCAAACTGTTTCTTTGGTATCTGTTAGAATTAATATGTAAAATCCTTTGGTCACACCAGACTATTAGCCAGGTAAAGGCACATGTCACAAAGCCTGAAAAACTAACTTCAATCATCTAGACACATATGGTACAAGAGAAAACTAAATCTTGTAAGTTGTCTTCTGACTGCCACAGTGTACTGTGGCTCAGGTGGTCATGTGTACATGTACACAAAATTAATTAATAGATAAACAATACATCAAAACTAATTTATATTCTATTATTTACAGTTTTATGAGAACCTGTTAACTTTTACCCATATCTCATATGAGAACAAGGATAGTCTGGATCTTTAAAACTTTTTTTTTTTATTTGTAATTCAATGACTTAATTGATTTCTAATTTTTTTGCTTCTTTTTTCTTTTTAATTTCAGCAAATCTAACATGAAATAAGTCAGGCTTGTATGACTGCTCAGTGATTAAGTGGTTAAGGTTGTTCTTCCAAAAGCCCTGGGTTCAATTCCTAGCACTCACATGCTGTCTCTTAAAACTATCTAAAACTGCAGTTCCAAGGATGCCTACATAGAACCTTCACCCCTCTGGACCAGTGTCCGTGGTATTGGAAGTTACTCTGCGTGACATCAAAGGGAAAACATAAACACTGACGCAACTACAAATTCTTGAATGTACCATGGTGCCCTGCCTATAAGATGCATTAGTGTAATAATGGCACAAAATTGTAGGAGTAACCAACCAATATATGTTTAGATTTAAGGCCCCATGCCAGCAGTAGGTGGTCAACACAGAATGAATCCAATGGCATCTTTGGAGGTTCTTCAACTTGTAATGTTTTGTCAGGGGATTTATTTTTTTTTTATTCTTATAGGTGCTTTGCATATATATTATGACTTCTATCTTTGTGTTGCTATGAATTCCTGTACACACAAATATGCATTTCTTATGCTCTTAATTTTCTTCCTGTTTGTATGTTTATTTATTTGTTTTGTTTTGTTCTGTTTTTTTAATATTTTTAATTTTATTATTTAGATGCATGAGTGTTTTCTAAATGAGACAAAAAAAAGGTGTGGATTTATGTGGGGGTCAGGTGTTGAAGATCTTAGAGGAGTTGAGAGAAAGGAAACATTAATAAGAATATAATTAAATGAAAAAAAACTATTTTCAATAACAGAACAGTGGGGAGGTCATAGACTGACAATTTTTCTTGTCTCCTCTCATTCTTCATTGCTTTTCCTTTCTCAAAACACGTACTCTCAGTTATGTTTTTACCCTTTCTTAGATATAGTTTCCACATGCAGGCATAGTTGCACCTGTCCTAAACAGATTGAAGCTAAAGCATTAGTGGACTATAGAAGGCACGCGTGCTCACAGGTAATCCCTGGAGAGAAAGCAGGCATTCCGTTAGTCAAGAAGGGTGGTCTCTTCAGTGCAGTAAATGAATACCTGGTCCACGTAGAAGACTGAGAACGGATATTGGTAATAACCTGGTGACCTTTGCAATTTCACAAGTAATGCCTTTTCCAAATCCTCACTAGACTTTTATCTTCAGTTTTGTTTCTGAGGAAATAGAACCCCCTCTTAGGGAAGATGTCACATGTAGTTTAGAGCCTGCTGACCTCTACTCTTTCTTATTCAGAACCAATCCATATCTTTAATTCTTGAGTTATGGAACCCACCTTTATAGTAGAGGTCACATGTGAAGTTTTAATGTAGTCATGCATTAAACTTCATTGTACACATGTGATTGAAAAATGTTGCCAGAAGTTTTTTTTTTCCAAAATTGTACTAAATTTTGTAAATATTTTTATTTCCTCTGATGATTGGATGGCAAGAGAGCCGTAACCAAGATGTGCAAATACATGGCTTGGGCTGAGCCCAGAGTGTTTCCCTAGGCCTAGGCCTGGAAGCTTCCAGCCTCCATACAGTCTAATCTTCTGCAAGCGTAGACCTTGAAGGCTTCAGCTTCCAGCCTCCATCTACTAACTAAGGCCGAAAATGTTTTTAGCCTCCAAGACTGACGGCTGAATAAGTTCACCCTTTATAGTTCTTTCTGAACTCTGGCTGGCTGGTTCAACTCAGCTGATTGGACTCAAAACGCTCCAAGATGATTGATTCAACTGGCTTCTCTCTGAATTGCTCTGCTTGGAAAAACTGCCTCTGAACTGCACTGACGGCAGTAACTGCATGAGCTTAACTGAACTGCACTAAAATCAATTGAACTCAACTGAACTGCAACGAACTGAACTCCCCTCCACCTCTCTCCCTGTACTGCTCTTAAGCAGCCTGCCTTTCCAGTCTGTTCCCATGAGAATGGGGAATATTTTATTACTGACTCATTTTATCAAATATTTCTCTAATTTGTCACTTTGTCTGACCCTCAATTAGACATCATTCTTCAGGATTAAAGGTGTGTACTAAAAGTGTGTCTGTATTTTAGCCATAGGGATTAAAGGTGTGTACTGAGGGGATGACATTATCCCAGCTGGATCACACAGACCTAGGACTTTGGATGTGATCCCTTGCCAGACTAGCCATGTTGCTGGATTAAGATTCCTTTACAGATTTAAGTATGTCTAAAATGAACTAGCCTTTGGTCAGACTCCAGAAGTTTGAACCAGCACGGGGCAAATTGGTATGAAATAAGTTTCCTTCCTACTTTGCTTGGATGGTTTTACTACCTGCTTGAAGTTACCCCCATAGTGGAGATGAGGCAAAAGGGTCTTTGGAACAAAAGATTATAAAAGATGACCAAGTTGTCCTCCAATTCTGCCATTGCTGTTTGCAATCTTCAGCTGGATGTTTCAAATCAGCTTCTTATTAGTTCTCAATGTAGTTTAATGCCTATGATCTTTTCATGAAAATGACTTTAATCTTAAAAACAAAACAAAAACCTCTTCACAGATCTATACCCCACTTCCTACCTACACAACTTTGTGTCCCACTTATGTTTTTCCCCCATAAAGACTAGTTTGTGTTGTTCAAATATTCTTCCATGTGTGGCCTTCCATTGTGGTATGATGTACCAGGGAGATACACACACACACACACACACACACACACACACACACACACACACATATATATTTTAAAAAGAGAAACAACTTCCCCTCTTACAGGAGCTAACAATTGCCAAAACTCTATTGATAGGGTTGAAATTTTGTGATAAACTTCCACCTCCATGCTGCATTTGGTCTTATTTATTCATTTTGGGGGTTAGTATATATGTGTATATGTGAGTATGTGTTTCACATTTCCTGTTTAGAAGTCAGACACCTAGAGTCATTATTCTCCTTCTACCATGTTTATTCTTAACAAGAAAGTGCCAGTATCTGAATATAACATCAAGTGCCATTATCTACTAAGCCAATTTCAATAGTACAGGAAATCATTATCTTTGAAAAATAGAAATGTCCTTTGAGACTACTCCTTTTAAGATTTACCATTTGGTAACACCTAATCAGAATTCCCTATTTATGACATGGTTTGGGTTTTATCCCTTTCTGCAGTTGCTATCACATTTCATAATGCAAGACTGATGGGGTGATGTTATGCATTCTAAATGTTAATTAACCTGTTCCCAGAAGCCTGCTTGCTGTACATCAAGTAATGCTGTGTTACCTTACTTACATAACAATGCTTACATTGTCTCTTACTGTTTGAATAAAGGCTGAGGCCTGTTATTGGACAAAGACATAGGTAGGCAGGACTAAGGTGTGCATGCTTCTAAAGCAGAGATGTTCATGCGAAGAAAAGAAGCCAGAGGAAGAGGAAGGAGGATACATGCCATGGGTTTGAGAAAAGAACCTCATTCCACATGACCTGGAGCAGTGTGGAGAAAAACAACTCAGGATACGTATATTTATTATATGGGGTTTTATTCAGGGATAGAATTATGAGCTAGTTTAGATGGGCCAAAATTGCTCAATTCAGGCCAAGGCTTGTTAAAATCCATCAGGTGTCTGTGTGTGCTTATTTATAATAGCAGGTTAAAGATTAACACCCCAAACAATTAAATATAATATAAATACAAGTAAATAATTTAACTTTTTTTCTACACAAGACTAGTTATCTCTTTCTCTGACAAGGCCCTATACCAATAGGTGAAAGGCACTTAATCTGTAGGATGATTTAATAACTGACACATGTAAGAATAAATGGATAAATGTGGAGTATTAAAGATAGTTACTGCTCCTTTTGGATATAAGCATTGAAAGTATTTGATCTCAAATATGGTATATATACATAATATTACAAATCCTCTAATACCATTCATAATGTCTTTATATTCCCTTGTTTATTTATATTCATTTGTTTTTTTCATTAATCATATGTTCCCCCATAGATATAGTCCCTCACTTGCTAATTGAGATTTTCCATCTACTTATCATTTTATTTTTACCAGTAAATGTTAGTGTTAGGGGGGATTTTGTAGAGGTATGTGTTCTAGTTTTACCATTGCTTCTTGTCTTATAACTCAGAGGTATCAAATTCTTGTTTTTTGAGTGACAAAATCATGTGGATGATAGGTAGGTTTACAATCCAAGAACGTTTCTTTTTCAAAATAGTGCCATAGTACCTGAGGTAGAGTCTCTACTGACACATTGAACTAACAAAATCCATTTGTTGTTATTTAACAATATGGAACCATTAGTCATATAAACTATACTGAATAAACTCTATTCAATGTTACATACCATCACATGCATGTTTGGTGTAATAGGAACCACAAAATAATTGGGTTGCTACACTTTTTGGTAGCCACTCTCCAACAAGAGAAGGCTTCTTCATTAGTTTAACTTTAACCTTGAGACTGTGAGTATTTTCTGTGATCCTTAATATGTGTCTCATAATATGTGTTTCTTATATTAACCAATGAATATTTCTTATTATATCATGCTTCCTAAACATTATTTTAATGTTTTTCAGAATACCTAAAAGTAGTAAAATGCTAACAATGTAGACCAACCTCTATCTGAAGTCCTAATTTCCATAAGAACAACATCTCCACGTTATTACTATATGCTCTTTGTGTCATCATTTGTTCATGATAGTTAGCTGTATACTAAAAAGTTGAATGTTTTAATACTGGAAAGAATATGGTTTCATACTTATTATTTGAATAAGAGTGCTACAACATAAAATTAATAAGATGAAGGGGGGGTCTGAGACTTTAGGGCATGGAAAACATAGGATAGATATAATTGGACAAAATCTTAGAAGCAGTTTTAGCTGTGACAAAGTTGATCATGAATTGGCCAAGTTTGGAGATAATAACCATGAATGAAATACCTTCTAGAAATGTCCATATTGGGAGTATGATGAGTCTGACTGAGGGTATACAGTCAGATATAGGAGAGAAACTTACAAGGATTGGATTATATTCTGAAAGTTGGAAAACTTAAATTATTTTATGATATGTTTTATTTAGTTTCCAACTTTTTGTTTGTTTGTTTTTATTTAAAAAAAAAAACAAACATGCCCTCACTATGTAGCACAGAAGACTTTGAACTCATGCATTTAATATTCACCCCTGTGAGTACTGGGATTGTAGGTGGGTGCCACCATACCAACTGAATGTCTCTGTTTCCATAATTCAATAAAACAAAGCCAAGGCTGTGGATAAATTACTACAGTTTTTTCTTTGTTTTTATTGAAAATAGATTCTTCTCTCATACAATACATCCCAACTACAGTTTCCCTTCCCTCCACTTCCTCCAGCTCCCCTCACTACTCCTTCATGAGATCTACTCCTCTCTGTCAACTCTTCAGAAAAGAGCAGGCCTCCCTCCAAGAGACAATAGTTAAACAGGAAAAAACAAGATACAATAAGACAGTGCAAAAGCCCTCATTTCAAGACTGGTCAAGGCAACAAACAGGAGAAAAAGAATCCCAAAAGCAGGCAAAATAATCTTTCTGCAACTAAAATCCATTCCCCAGCGTTGAGATGGGGTACATGTAGTATTGTCCACACAATATCTATTTCAATGAATTTCATTGAAATCAGAGCAATGCCAAGTATTTACATTCAATTTTAAAAGCATAAGAGTTGAAAATATTAAAGCTTCTAAAACAGTCACTCTATTATCAGTGTCATTTGACAGTGTCTCTAAGAGTCAAGAATTTTATAGGATGATTTACATTGTTGGAACTGCTATTAAAAAAAACAAAACAAAAAAAAACCCCAACAACAACAAAAAAAAGCAAAACCAAAAAAAAAAAAAAAAAAACTAAGTCCAAGTCATTTGATTTTACCAATGGGGAGTCAAGAGTCAGATGCTGGGGTGAATGAATACCTGCCAACTCAGAAGGCAGAGAAAGCACCCACCGTTGTACTCCACCAATGTCCCAGAAGGAAAACCCCTTTCTCCTTCTTCACCCTGTCTTAAATACCCTTTGACTCCTGTCCCTCCTCCCTGTGTTTTCTTATGTTCACTCCCTGTCAACCCTTCACTTGCTCTGCCTCTTGACCTGTGGCTGACTTTATTTAGCTCTTGGATTAAAGACGTGTGCTAGGGCTGAGCCACACCACAAATACTTGTTTAAAATAAAAAGAAAAATCTTAGGTTAAAGGTTTCCCTGGTCTGAGCCACACCACAACTACACACAGGTTCTTCCAGTACACAATCTTGGGGTTCACAGTGTGATCAAATATCCTGCAACAAACAAAAACTATATTATCCAAATAAATCTCACATAAACACAAACAAATACCATTAGAACAATCTAGAAGTCTTTTATTATGAAGAAGATAGAATGATGAGACCATACTCAAGTTAGATTTGCTAAATATGGAAAAATCCATATCTTATTAAAAATATTTAGTTCCCATATAAATGTACTTCTCCTTATTATCTAACATATAAACCGTCAGGAGCCCAGTGGTGTAGCACATGACAGTGATTCCAATAACCCAGGACTCCAAAGGCAAGGAAATCTCAATTTTCCTGTTAGTTGGAGCAACTTAAAAAGACAGTGTCTCAAAATAAAATTTAAAAGGGAATTTTGTTCTTATTGAATTTCGGTGTCTCTGTATTATGTATATTTGTTTAAATTAAATTAAATAAATTCATTATTCATAATTAGAGAAAGATTGTTTTCAAAAATAAAATAGAATTTTCTAAATTCAACATTTTCAAATATGTATCTTAAAATTTGTAATGAACTTCAAAGAATTTTATTAATTTATTTTAATAAAATAAATTCATTTATTTAATAAAAAGCTATTGTGCAATTTGATGAGACTGATAAATACAGTGTCATTCGGTCTTTCTGACAAAAAATTCAGATGTGGTATATTTATACAGCACTGACATTTACCTTTGAACTCTAATAATATTATTTTTTAATCTCACACCCCTTGTCATACTCTCTTCTGTTTCATAACTTTAATCTGTGAAATATCCCTTACGCATGATTGATTTATGAACAATAACATCTCTGCTCCATTGATTTTCATTCCTATTTCACTTTTAATTTAACATTCTACAAGATAGTGTCAAATCTGCAAAGGTCAAAAGATATCCAGTAGTCAATGAAAGTCATGCTTACACACTTTAAGGCAATATAATTTTCACCCTCTATCAATGGATCTGCATGTACATCAAGGGCATGTACAGTCCTCACAAGTGCCCAATTTATTTAATGAATCATATCTGGTCTTTCTTGAATGCATGTTCTGATTGCAGGCCTGCCAGATTATCGAGACAAGTATAATTTCATGTCCCTCTACCCACAATGATGTGTACAACTTCCAAAAAAAACGTTTTTTTTGAAAAATGAAATATTTTAAGAGTCTGCTTAACATCCATAGTATTTTATTGTGATTCTATACATGCTATAACCAACAGCCTTTTTCAATGGACCTCTCATTTCCTTAATCGATATTTTACATTTCTGTTTAGTCTTCTGTTTATTACACTAATACCGCAGCCTCAGCTAAGGGGAGTTGCTGCCTTTCTCTGTCTACTGAGTGAATGTTTTTATTTGTCATGTAACCTGAATCAAGTAAATTCTCTCTAACAGACTTGCTTCTGTTTATGGGCAGGTCTTTCTTTAGACTTAACATGGTAACCAAGTTTTGGAACATGAAGATATTTGGCAAGAACCCCATGCATTCTCTTTGTTTACACTGTAAATTTAGCATGTTTACATTTATCCTCATTTTGAATTTATTCAAGTTTTTGTTCTAAAGTGGTTATGTTTATTCAAATCCTTAATTGCTCAATTAAAGCAGGCAGACATATACTGGGTATCCAAAGAAATCAAACTGTATTTACAAAGTCTTAATAAAACACTTTTTAATTTGGATTCTATACTGAACTGAATTACACTTAAAAGTGAACATGTGGCAAAGATAATCACAAATATTACTTAAAATAGGCCCCTTGTATTAAAAAACTCCACTAAAATTTGGACATTTTAAATGATAGTCATAAGAAATTTGAAAATTCAATATTTGTTTAAACTGAGTTGGTGAATAGTATCAACATAATTTTTAAAATTATATATGCGAATTTATTTGTTTTCATTATTGATAGTTCCACATATGGAAAAAATTAGATAATGTCAGTGGGGTGGATCTTGTGTTTAGTTTAGAGTATTAAGTTATTGACTCACTCTAAAATCAACATTAAAATACAAATGAGGAGGTACACATGTGTATACACCCACCTCCAGACACATACAAATTCTAAACAAATCAAACTATAAATGTAATGTGTCATGTGATATCTATCATTTGTGATACCTAAATTTTATATAGATTATAAAGTCACATAAACTGTCTCAGAGAACAAAGCTGACTAATGGGTTTAGAAGCCACAACCACAGCAGGCAATGTAAGAAACAACCCTTTGATAACTCCAGACAAAACTTCATTATTTAAATAAATAAAACATTGAATGAAAATGTGATCAACAAAAAATGCTGAGAATATAAATTCAGATAACCAATTACAAAAAATTTAAAAATAGCAAATTATTAAAACTGGAAGGTGTTCGATAATTGTATTTAACAAAATGCAAAAACCAAAATGAAAATGAATGTACAATATTAGAAATTAGCTGAATATATTTATGAGGAAATATTCTAAATTAGGATATATATATATATTACTACAATCAGTGAGTACACTTAGAAAAAATCTATAAAAGGGTAAGTGACAAAGAATAGTGTTTATTGTCAGATAACACAAGAAGAATGATATGCAAATGGGCTTTCAAAGAATTGAATTAATTAAGTTAGTTGTCACTAAAAGGTAGCCTGATGTCCAAGTCTTAATCAATCACATCAGCACACTATATATATTATCTTCATGTAAAAGTTTCCACCTTATGGGACACTGAATATATTAAAATAGTATGAAAAATAATACGGATTTTAATATAGAACAAATTTTAAGGTTTCATAATATATACCCTTCCAAGGAAGTATATTTTCATTGTGTATTCAACAGAAACTGCTCAAACATGAGTTTAAGCCAATAGAAAGACTTTCAATACTACAACTAACACACCAAAGGGAACTTGGACATAGACTTCTTATTTTTAATTTTTAATTTTTATTTATTTTTTATATATTAGTTATATTTTTTTCTATTTTTTAGTCTTTTCTATCTATTGTATGCTTATTGATTTGTTTGTTTAGTAGTTCTCTCTCCCAGGCAACGAGACAATTTTCACTGATGGTACTGCTTCGTAGATCCCCAATGAATGAAGAGGCTCTTGGCCCTCATACGACCTCTCAATTGAGATGAGGACTGTTATATAAGGACACCCCACCACAGAGAAATGGGATGGAAGGGTTAGGAGGTAAAGAAAAAAAAATGAAATGTGATGTTTGGGCCTTTTACTACTAGCTGTCATGAACTGTTTAGGATAATTAAGAAATGCAAACTAATGGTTTTCAAGCCCGTCATTCTGTTAGGTACTATGACAGCCTATTATAGTTACTTGCTAAGCTAATCAGAAATAAACCTGCTAAGAGACAAGCAACATCTGCTTACCCTAATATAAGAGATAGATAGGGCCTCTTCAAAAACCTCAAGAGATCTAAGAGATCTGCAGAATATGGCATTCAAAGATGTTTTCGTAACTTTAGATTTTTTTATATTAAGACATATCAACTCCTGACAGCACCCCCTATTCTCCTCCCAGTAGAAGATGAGCATCGAAGAATCTCCAGTGGGAGATGATTGAATTAATCGCAAGCCTATCTCTTGGTAGGAAAATCCCCTTGCTCCAACTGTAGACAGAATGCTGTCCAAAAAGGACAAAACCTGCAAGCAGGTAAGTCAACAGCCTAGCTCTGCCAAGACAGGGTAGGTAAGTCCTTCATAACCCCTGCTCTACAATCAATGTCTGTCAGAGAAACGGGGCCAAACGACTGAAGATCGATGATGTAATGTATGGAGAGAAAATGGCAACTGCCCAGGCAGCCACTGGTATGTCATTTCTTAGTTTTGGAAGCTGCAGACCCTGTACTTCCTATAATATCAGATATATTCATCCCTCTCAGGTCTCTGAGGTGGTTGAAGAACAGATAGATAGAGTCTCATAATTAAATTTTGAGTTGTTTAGGAGTCAAGAGAGTGTTATACATCTAAGAAGATACTTTTTTTTTTAAATTGTGTTGCAATTAGAATGAATGTTAAGTCAGATATAGAACTTTAAACTCATGGAGATGGTTAGATAGTAGAATGTTAAAGTCAGGTACCAAATACATATGGACTGGTCATTGGGAATGTACATTAAGCCATGTAACCCTCATAACTGTGGCCTAATTACCTCTGTTGTACTGTATTGTATTTATTATTATAAGAGAAAGAGCCATTTGTTGGACTGAAAGGGGAAACTGTAGGGGGAAATAAGATATACCTTAAACTTAAAAGAAAAAAAAGGGAAGAGGATGGGGGGTTGAGGGTGGGAGGGTGGGACTGGAGGGGGAATAGGGAGGGGACTGCGATTGAGATGTAACTTGAAGACATAAAAAATAAAGGAAAAAAAAAGAAAAAAAAAGAAAAGCAGATAGGAGGGTAAGGAGGAAGAAGGTAGGAGGGTGGGACTGGGAAGGGGAGGAGGGAAGGGACTATGAGATGTAACTTGAAGAAATAAATAACTGTAAAAACTTAAAAAAAAAAAGAAAGTCTTTATCAGCCGGCCAGTGACTACACTGGGTGTTCAGGATTCAACAGAGCCTTGAGTCTTTCTTAGAGTGAGCTTTTAAGCACAAAACAAAACAAACAAACAAACAAAAAAACGTTCTGGGTTGACATACTTTAATTAATGAGAAAAGTTATCTAGAAACAGAACTATAGAAGACAAAAAGCAACTTAGTGTATAGAGAGACTTTCTCCCTGAATTATGGGCTTTTTGATGGATTAGGTCTTTGTTTCAGTTTTGGCAGGAGGTGCTGTCTACATGCTGAGTTTTACAGCCTGAATGGTATATCCATCATGGAGTCAATTGGGCTAAAGTCTCAGGGCCTACTAAGTTCTGGGTCTCTGTTACTTATATATGTATTATTTTAATCAATTTAATAGTCAATAACAAAAACTTTAAGCCAAAAGATTGCTATGTTTTATGCCCATTTCTAAAACTGTAAAATTTCCAACTTCAAATTTGCTCATTTTCTTGTTTTTAGTTCAGGTTCATTTTTTTTTCTGTTATACAATGTTATCTTCTTCTGTGAAAATATTTGAAAAACATTCTGGTTAAATACTAAAATGGGTTTTCTGTCTTTTTTAAATCATATTTCTATTAATTTTCTCTATACAAATTTCAGCTAATTCTTCATATATACAACAAAATTACTAAAAGATAAGAAATGCCCATAACTTTGTATTTAATAGAGCTTCTGTCCACTGTTCATCAGGGATCTCTGTAGCTGCTCTGCATAGTATGCAGCCAATGAATATTGTACTATATACAATAGAAAAGGACATTGGGAAAAAATAATTGACAGGTGTTTCCTCACTCCCCAGATAATCATGAATTCTTGGAATTTTAGATGAACCTTTTAGTTGCCTTTCCCTGGTTAAAATTGGAATAATCCCCTGAAATTCTTTTATATTCATTCCTCTGCTTGCTGATTTCCAAGACTTGAAATAACCCAAGACTGCTTAGGTGCCAGAAAGATGCAATATTGAAGGTGTAAAAACATAGATCTTTTTCCAGACTTGTCATGATTGGATTACTTCAGATATGCTATTATTAAAGCAGTTATGACAACCAGGTATGGGATATTGGTCATCCTCAAAGTTTCAAATCCTAACTGAAAGTGGAAAATCATGACACCGACTCAGTTATTCTTTGTGTGAAATTTAATTTTGAAGCAGAATAGAAAAGCCCATTCCTTTTGAGCTACAAAGGTAAAAGGGAAATTCCCTGCCATCTGTTTAATTACACTGGCCATAATCACTTCTCTCACTCATGTGTATCCACAGCAGCACAAATGAAGTTGTGTTGACTAATGCACAGATGATCTCTTTTTAGGTGAGTGACTTCCAATTTGATAATGTGCAAAATCAACTGTCTTCATAATGAGAATGTAAAATGTGCATTAAATATATGATGTGGGAAGTGACTACATGGCTGAATCAAAAGAAAACATAAGCACAAGGACTTCAGAAGGAAACACTAATCCCACTTCAGATTTTCAATATTCTCTCAGAATGTTTTTGCTGAGTATTTTATAGAATACAGTAGCTGAGATATTTGAAGAAAATCTTTAACTGCTAACATTAAACAAAGAATCCTGACAAATTCTGCATTAGAATTTACATTTTCATTTATGGTTTCTCTTAATGTTAGACAGGCCATGCTTTGGTTACGTGTGAAGCAAATTCCTAATTAAATGCCAATATTTGATCCTAATATGTCATTTTTTTCTAACCACAATGAGGCATTATACAGAGCATTTATGTGTTTGAGTTCTGTACCAGGGTCCAGGACGTCGCCAGACCTGAGTCACAGGGTACAATTTATATGGAACTGCAAAAACGGGATTAAGTAGAATTATTTACAGACTTGGGTACAGCTGATCCAACAATGGCTGACTATGAATGGTAACTGAAAGGATCCAGTCATTTCTTAGTGCACAAGGCTGGATGTCTCAGGTGGTCTTTAGCATATGATGCAATCCCAAAGAAGCAGGCTTTATTGTCAGAGGAAGAAAGGACTTGTCAGCAAGGCAAGAGCAATTAGGCGAAGAACAAAATCTTCCAGTAGAAGGGATGTCCTAGGTTAGATCTGGATTAAAAGTCTGTATTAGAGGGATATCTGTCATCCTCAAAATCTGAATTAAAGGTATATCATTTTACCTCAAAGATCTGGGTAAGAAGTGGACCTTCCCATTTCAAATTAAGCATAATCCCTCACAGGTGTGTGCTTCACTTTTGGGATTCAGTTAATTCCAGATGTGGTCAAGTTGATAACTAAGAATAGACATCATGTTTAACCAAAGTAGTTATGAGCAAAATGAATAATGCTGGAAATATGGACATGCAATATTAAGTTACAGAACCATAGTAAGAAAAATAGATATATTGGCAAACAAACAAACAAAACAAAACAACCCCTACAGAAGAATCAATGACACATAATAGAGTCTCCACGATATAAACTATCCAGCTATAGTCACGTGGCTTTATTAACAAAGTGGTTAAAAACATTTTAAAAATATAAACAATAAAAAATACACATAAGGACAAAATACAATCATCAACTAATGGTGGATATCTACATGTAGAACAATGAGAATAGACCCTTCTTTCTCACCTTATGCAACACCAAATGGATCAAGGACAAAAACACAAAGCCTTATAACCTGAATCTTATACGGGTAAATAGAGATGGCATATTTTTCTGAAGAAAATTAATGTAGCACAGGCCTTAAGATTAATGATTGCAATATGGTACTTTATGAAACTCAAAAGCTGTGTACATCAAAGCAAATCATCCCTGGAGTAAGGAGGAAAATTATAGAGTAGAAAATCCTCTTTCCAGATATAGAACTGACAAAGGGTTACTATCCAGAATACATAAAGAATGCAAAAAGGACCCAGATGTGGTCATGCACACCTTCAATCCCAGAACTAGGGAGGAAGATGTAGGTAGAGCTTTGTGAGTTCAAGGCTAGTCTATTTTGTATAGATAGCTCATGAGATTCAAGACAACCAGGGACACATAGAGAAACTGTGATTAGAAAAAAAAAAGCTAAACAAAAGCAAAAGGAAAATCAAACCCAACCAAACAGCACAAGCAAAAGCAAAGCATTTATCTAAATAGAGTTCTAGCACGATGACATGCAAATGGGTTACTAATATTTTAGGATGTTTAGCCATCAGGAGGATGCAAATTAAAGCTACTTTAAAATTTCATTTTATCCTATGCTCAAAATCAAATAAACAAAGGACAAAAGATGCTGTAATTGATGTGGGGAAAGAGAAACATTCAATGTTGTTAGGAGGGCAAACTAGAATAGGAACTATTGGAAATGCTGTGGAGGTTTCACAAATCCTTGAAATTTGTCTACCCCATGAGCTTTCTGTTTGTTATATACCCAAAGGATGCTATATTTAATTCAGAGACACTTGCTGCTATATTCACAATAGTCAGGAAATGAAAACAGCTTAGATGTCCATCAGCTAATGAACAGAAATTAAAGTGTGGTACATTTAAACAATGAAACATTATTCAGCTATTAAGAAAAGAAAAATTAAGAAATCCACAAGTAATAGATAGAGTTAGAATTTACCTCAGTCAATCTTTCTGAGTGAGGGACAATCAGACACAGAAAGGCAAATATTGCGAATTTTCTTTCAGTTGTGAATATCAACTTTGACTCTTCAGATATGTGTTTTTCATAGGAGTCAGGAATTTAGTAAGGGGATATGGGAAGACTCACTGAACAACAAGGGATTTTAAGGGATAGGAAATAAAGTAGAGTACTGTAAGGCTTAAATAAGAATGATGGAACAGAGAAGGGCTAAACTGCACTGATATGTGAAGAGTAGATGACAGAAGGAAATAAGAATATGTAACTAACTGTAAAGGGCTCTTATAGTTAAAAAGACATATGAAAACATAATACTAAGAAGCTTTTTAAAAGATACATATTCACATATTTTTTCCTAGTGGTGTTATCTTACAATAGGGGACAATACTCAACTTGATACCTTATGATAGTAAGTAAAAAACCTGAGTGCTAAGAATCCTTTTAAATAGCTGAGCAAAGAGGTAACAAAAGATTTCCAAGCATTATATGATACTATCAGTTACCTGGGACACCATCCAAATCTTGATAGTAAGACCCTGTTGCTGAAGAGACCACTTTCTTGAGTTACAGAACATGCAGAAATCAAGTTGGTAACCACATGGAAGCTTCGTGCCTACTGACTAGCTTTCCTGGTGCTAGAAGGTGCTTTGCCTGCAACTAGTGAAGAAATTTAATCACTAATTAAATCACATGTGAACCCTGCTAGCAACAATGAGTAACCTGACAAACATATTCACTGGTACAATACTGGTATGGGTAATATGGCATTGTGTGCTCATTTACTGATTGTACCTAATGTCCACTGGATAAAATATGACCCATTCTCAATAGAAGTGGTAAGAAGCTGTGTTTAGATATGCCACAGAAACTAGGGAAGGACTATTTTTCTGCTAGACTGAAAAGTATTAAAACTTCTAATGATTTATTGCTATATCTACACATCAGAGCATCTCTTATCCCCCCTCAGAGAAACATCTCCTAGCACTAGATGATCATTAACACTGAACCCATCAAATGGTCAGTGTGCAGAGAATAAAAGACTGTAGAGTGTTCAGCCCTAAATAGGATGCAAACATTAAACCTCTCCGCCAAGTCTTCAGTATCTTCTTAGAAGAAGGGGTGAAGGTTTCATGAGTCATAGGTGACATACAATATCAATAGCCAGGAAATAAAGAAGTACAAGTGAACTAATAGTGATTGTGGCAGTCTGAACAACACCTTCCCAAGCTCAAGCCAGACAGAAATCCCAGTGTAGAGAAGGGGATGTGGATATGGAATCCCACCACTACTTCTATTTGATAGCTACTGGTATTTGATAGCTGCTGAGATAAGGGGACTCAGATTTCTTTAGTTATCTAACTGATGTAAAGTGAACCATGTATCAAGGCAGCCCCCACTCTCAAGACTGTTTGTGCAACACCAACAATCTGGACCTTGGCTGGGAGTCAGGACTCTCACAGGTGGGAGGAAATTGATTTGAAGGGGTTATAAAATAAATGGGGAGGGAGAGATAAATATGCTCAAAAGATTTTGTATGAAATTCTTAAAGAATTAATAAAATAGTGATTTAGAAAAGATACCAACCTAGGCAAAGTATTTCTGAGTAGATTTCTATTCACTCAGCAATAGTGCCAACTATAGATAAATGTAGCTTCCTGAAACTGTATAGATTTTGAATAGCAATATTAACAATTAGACAGTCTGAAAAGTCAGAGAAATTCTTTACTATATAGTTATCAGAAGGAAAATTACCACTTAGCATATTTAATGAACTCAAAAAACTAAAGATAGAAAGATTGCATGACTCAGAGATAGTATTCACAAATATTTACCTAAAATTCTCTAAGTCAACAAATCGCAGGGAAAATTGAACCTCAATATTTAAAGCATCAGTTTTCACAATGGCTGAGCTGTGGAACCAAACTTAGTATCCATCAAAAGAGAAATTGCTAAAGAAAAGGTAGTAATAGTTACACTGATTTTTTTGTCAGTCTAAAAAAGAATGAGGTGTTTCACTTTCAGAAAAATAGATGTAGCTGGAGATCATGTTAAATAAAGTCAATCTCAGAAAGACAAACATTGTGCATATTCACACCTTTGTGGGTCTTAGATTTTTATATAGATACTTGATGATATATGAAAGACATGGATGTAGAACCAATACTCAAGTAGGAACAGAGAAATCAATAAAGGAGTTGAGGGTGAGAAAGTTGGGCAGAATAGCATAATTGGAAGGTTATGATAATTTTTTATTTTAGAGTTGTCAAAAACATTTTATAGTACATAATAATAACTTTTACAAGAAAACAGTGGCAATGAGTGTGACAACTTGAGCCTGATCCTAGGGACTCAATGGGAGAAGGAAAGAACCATAATACAAATGTCCTCTGACATGAACATGTATATATACATGAACACAAATGTACACATAAACAAAAGAAAATATAATAAAAGTGTTTTAAAGGAGATATTTAGTTCTATTTCAAGGCAAACATGAACAGAAGCTTTGAAACAAAGCTTGATTTGAGCCCAGATGCCATTCTAGCACCAGGGACTCCTGGTAAGATCCAACACTATGCTCTACTCCTACTGATTCCCCTGAAAGCATACCCAAGAGCCAAACACTGCACCTATCACCTGGTCTCCATAATCAGGCCCACAACAATGGCAGAAGACATTTGTTTTCCTGGGAAGCCATTTCAGTTCATGGACCCCTAGAGGCTATGTTGGCACCCAAAGCCTCAGAGGTCACACAGGCCAAAAAAAACCCCAGTGAGCATACCTACTAGACTTTAAGATTCACTGCTAACCAGTATACCAGATAACTCAGTACAGAATACCAGATTGGAAAGAGAAACTGAAGGAAAAAATATCCAAAATACCACCCACCCAACAAAGATCAAATCAGAAATCAGTATGTAAACTAATAATAACCACAAACCAAGATGACTACAGGCCAGGAAAAGAAAACAATCAACAGTCAAAGAAATATGGTACCAGGAACCCAGTTATCCTACTACACTAAGCCCTGGATACTCCAACACAGCTGAAACACAAGGAAATCCAATCTTATGAAGATGAAAGAGGACTTTAAAGAGAAAATGACTAAATCCACTAAAGAAATAAAGGAAAATACAATCAAACAGGAGAAAGAAATGAATAAAACAATTCAAGACCAGAAAATGGAATAGAAGCAATAAAGAAAACACAAACTGAGGAAATCCTTGAGATGGAAAACCTAGGTATGACAACTGGAATTACACATGCAGGTATCACCAACAGAATACAAGAGATGGAAGCGAGAATCACAGGAATAAGAAGATATGATAGAATAAATAATCAATACATCAGTAAAAGAAAATGTTAAATCTAAAAAGATCCAGACACAAAGCACCAAGTAACTCTGGAACACTATAAAATGACCAAAACTAAAAATAATAGGAATAGATGAAAGAGAAGATCCCTAACTCAAAGATCCAGAAAATATTGTCAACAAAACATAGTATAAAATTTCCCTAAAATAAAGAGATGCCTATAAACTTACAAGAAACTTACAAAACACCACATAGGTAGAACCAGAAAAGAAACTGCCCCTGCTATGCAATATTCAAAGCACTAAATGCACAGGATAAAGAAAGAATATTAAAAATTGCAAGGGAAATATCCTAAATAGCATATAAAGGCAGAACTACTATAATTACATCTGAATTCTTTTTTTTAAATATTTATTTATTACTTCAGGTTACATCTCAATTGCAGTATCCTCTTTCCACTCCTCCCAGTCCCACTCTCCGACCCTCTACCCCCTATTCCTTCCATCACACACCTCTGGAGTGGAATGTCCCTACATAACAGTCCCCAATCCCAGTTCAGCAGTCATATGAGGGACAAGAGCCTCCTCTTACACTGGGGGCCTACAAGGCAGCACCACTAGGGCACAGTGTCTCATTGACAGGAAAAAAAAAAATGTCAATGTTCCTAGTTTCTCTAGTTCCATTCATTTGGCAGCAAAATGCATGATTTCATTGTTTCTGATAGCTAAGTAGCATTCCATCATGTAGATGTACCACAGGTTTTTAGTCCATTCTTCCGTTGAGGAGCATCTGGGTTGTTTCTAGTTTCTAGCTATTACAAATAAGGCTACTATGAACATAGATGAGGAAACTTCCTTGTGGTTTGGTGAGAAATCACTTGGATGTATACCCAGAAGTGGTATGGCTGGGTCCAGAGGCAGAGCTATTCCAAATTTTCTAAGATAGTGCCAGGTTGACCTCCATAGTAGTTGCACACCCCTGCACTCCCACCAGCAATGGAGGAGGGTTCCCCTTTCTCCACAACCTCGCCAGCATGTGCTGACATTTGAGCTTTTGATCTTAGCCATTCTGATAGGTGTGAGATGGAATCTCAGAGTCCTCTTGAGTTGAATTTTTCTGATGATTAAGGATGTTGAGCATTTCTTCAGGTGACTCCCGGCCATTAGGGATTCTTCAAGTGTCTCTCAGACATTAGGGATTCCTCCTTTGTGAATTCTCTGTTTAGATATGTTCCCCAGTTTTTGATTGTATTATTTGGTTTCTTGGCATTTAATTTCTTGAGTTCTTTGTAAATTTTGGACATTAGTCCTATGTCAGATGTGGGGTTGGTAAAGATTTTTTCCCAATATTTAGGCTGCCATTTTGTTCAAATGACAGTGTCTTTTGCCTTACAGAAGCTTTTCAGTTTCATGAGGTCCCATTTATTTATTATTGGTCTTATTCCTGAGCTGTTGGTATTCTGTTCAGGAATTTGTCACCTGTGGCTTTGAGTTCGAGTGTTTTCCCCACTTTCTATTTTAGTAGATTATTGTATAAGGCCTTATGTTAAGATCTTTGATTCACTTGGACTTAAGTTTTATACAAGGTGATAAATATGGGTCTAATTTCTTTCTTTTACATGTGTACATCCAGTTGGACCAGCCCCATTTGTTGAAGATGCTGTCATTTTTCCATTGTATGGTTTGGAATCTTTGTCAAAAATTAAGTGACCATAGGTGTGTGGGTTCATTTCTGGGTTTTCAATTCGATTCCATTGATCCACTGGACTGTTTCTATACCAGTACCATGCTGTTTTTATTACTATTGCTCTGTAGTACAGCTTGAAATCTGGGATGGTGATACCTCCAGATGTTTTTTTTTTGTTTTGTTTTGTTTTGTTTTTGTTTTTTGTTTTTTTTTTTTGGTGCAGGATTGATTTAGCTAATCTTTGTTTTTATGTTATTGCACATGAAGTTGAGAATTGCTTTTTCCAGGACTATAATGAATTGTGGTAGTATTTTGATAGAAATTGCATTGAATCTCTATATTGTTTTTGGTAGGATGGCCATTTTTATTATGTTGATCCTACCTACCCATGAGCATGAGAGATGTTTCCATCTTCTGATGGCCTCTTCAATTTCTTTCAAGGAGTTGAAGTTATTGTCGCACAAGTCTTTCACTTGCTTGATTAGAGTTACCCCCAGGTATTTTATATTGTTCATGAAGGGTGTTGTTTCCCTAATTTCTTTCTACCCTTATTTATTTGTTGTATAAAGAAGAGATTCTGATTTTTTGAATTAATTTTGTATACAGCCACCTGCTGAAGGTGTTTATCAGCTGTAAGAGTTCTCTGGTGGAATTTTTGGTGTTGCTTATGTATACTACTATCATCTTGTCTGCAAATAGGGATAAGTTGACTTCTTCATTTCCAATGTATCCCCTTGATCTCCTTCAGTTGTCTTATTGCTCTAGCAAGAACTTCAAGTACTATGTTGAAGAGATATGGTGAAAATGGACATCCATGTATTGTTCCTGAGTTTAGAGGAAATGCTTCAAGTTTCTCTCCATTTAATTTGATGTTGGCTACTAGCTTGCTATATATCGCCTTTATTATTTCTCGATATTTGCTTATATGCCCATTCTCTCCTGGACTTTTAGCATGAAGGGGTGTTGGATTTTGTCAAATGCTTTTTCAGCATCCAGCAAGATGATCATGGGTTTTTTTCTTTCAACTTGTTTATATGGTTTATTACATTCATGTATTTTTGTATGATGAAACTTCCCTGTATTCCTGGGATGAAGGCTACTTGATCATGGTGTATGATATTTTGATATGTTCTTGTATTCAGTTTGCCAGTATTTTATTAATTGTTTTTGCATCTATGTTCATGAGGGAGATTGGTCTGAAGTTCTCTTTCTTTGCTTAACAGAAATTTTAAAATACAGGACATGTGTATTTTAAATGGGCAGGTCTTTCTTTAGACTTAACACGGTAACCAAGTTTTGGAACATGAAGATATTTGGCAAGAACCCCATGCTTCTATAACCCCTAAGAAAATAGAAGCAGTTATTAAAATTCTCTCAATCTGTACAAATCCAGGACCAGATGGTTTTAGTGCAGAATTCTACCACAAATTCAAAGAAGAGCTAATTCCAATACTCCTCAAATTATGCCTCAGAATAACAGAAGGAAAACTGCCAAATTCATTTTATGAAGCCACAGTCAAACTGATAGTTAAACCACATAAAGACTCAACCGAGAAACATAATTTCAGACCAATCTCCTCTACAAACAGTGATGAAAATGCTAAATAAAATATTCACAAACTGGATGCAAGAACACATCAAAATAACTATCCTTCATGATCAAGTATGCTTCATTGTGAACATGAAGGAATGTTTCAACATATAAAAATCCAATCAATGTCATCCATCATACAAACAAAACAAAAGAAAAAAATGACCATCTCATTAAATGATAAAAAAAAAAGTCTTTGACAAAATCCAACATTCTCTCATGATAAAAATTTGGGAGAGATCAGGCACATACCTAAACACAATAAAGGCAATTACAGCAAATCAACAGTGAACATCAAATTAAATGGAGAAAAACTTAAAGCAATTCCACTAAAATCAGGGACAAGTCTGTCCATTCTCTCCATACCTATTCAATATAGTACCTGAAGCTTTAGCTAGAGCAATAGACTTTTAAAGAGTATCAAGTGAATACAAATTGAAAAGGAAGAAATCAAAGTATTACTATTTGGTATTACAGAAGATAAGATAATGTATATAAGTGATGCCAAAAATTGTATGGGGGAATTCCTACAGCTGATAAACATCTTCAGGAAAGTGACTGGATACAATATTAACTCAAAAATCAGGAGCCCTCCTATATAAATGATAAACAGTCTGAGAAAGAAACTAGGGTAGCAATACTTTTCAATAGCCACAAATAATATAAAGTATCTTGGTGTAACTGTACAAAACAAGTAAAAGTATGATGTGAGAATAATTTCAAATCTTTGAAGAAAAAAATTGAAGAGGAGATGAGAAGGTGGGAAGATTTCCAGGGCTCATGTAGAACTGACATAGCAAAACTGGCCATCCTACCAAGCAAGATTCAATGAAATTTCCATCAAAACTTCATTACTACTAAAAGCAATGACATCATGAAATTTTCAGGCAAATAGTTGTAATTGAGAAACGCTCAGCATCATTAACCATTAGAGAAATGCAATTCAAGACAACTCTAAGATTCCATCTTACACCTCTCAGAATGGCTAATATCAAAGACTCAAATGACAGCTCATGCAGGCAAGGTTATGGAGAAAGGGGAACACTCCTTCATTACTGGTGGGAGTGCAAGTTTGTACAACCACTATGAAAATCAGTCTGGCAATATCTTAGAACTCTTGGAATAGCTCTACATCAAGGCCCAGCCAAACCACTTCTGGGTATATATCCAAATGATTCCTCACCAAATAACAAGGAAGTTTCCTCATCTATGTTCATAGCAGCCTTATTTGTAATAGCTAGAAACTGGAAACAACCCAGATGTCCCTCAATTGAAGAATGGGTTAAAAAACTGTGGTACATGTACACAATGGAATATTACTCAGCTATCAGAAACAATGAAATTATGCAATTTGCAGCCAAATGGATGGAACTAGAGAAGCTCATCCTGAGTGAGCTAACCCAGACTCAGAAGGATGCACATGGCATCTATTCACTTATAGTCAGATTTTAGCTATAGAGTACAGGATATCTATATTACAACCAACACACCAAAGAGAACATGGACATAGACCTTTTTCCCTGTCAATGAGACACTTTTCCCTGGTGGTGCTGCCTTGTAGGCCCCCAGTGTATGAAGAGGCTCTTGGCCCTCATATGACTGCTGAACTGCGGCGGGGGACTATTATGTAGGAACACTCCACTCCAGAAGAGTGGGATGGAAGGGTTGGGGGTAGAGGGTGGGAGGGTGGGACTGGGAGGGATGGAAAGAGGACACTGTTAATGAGATGTATCCTGAAGCAATAAATGAATAAAATAAAATATCATGCTAAGTGAGGTAACGAAGACTCAGAACAACAATATGATCTGTGCTAACTTATGATTGGATAGTAGCCATGAAGTAAAGGATTTCCATGCTGTAATATACAGACCCACAGCAGCAAAGCAACAAGGAGGGTTCAAGAGAGAAATTTGAATCTCAATGAGAGGGAGAAATAGAATAGATTTCCTTGTGGGGGGAATGGAACTGGAATGGGATAGGTGTAGAAGAGAGATCAATTAGGTGTAGGGGGAGAAGAAGGACTGAGTAAGAGTACTGGGGGAGGCAACTGGAATGGTGGGAATCTTCTCCAGGTTGAGCTAAAAACCTAGGGCAATTGAAACTACCAGGATTCTATGAGGGTCACCCTAGCTAAGACACCTAGCAAGTGGGGATATGGAACCTAAATCCAGCCATCTCCTTTAATCAGGCAAAACTTTGAATGGAGCAACTGGACACCAAACCAGTCACAAAATTTTCAAACTATAATTTGTCCTGCCTATAAGATATGCAGGGTTAAGGATGGAGCAGAAAATGAAGGAGTGGCCAATCAGTGACTTGCCATGAAAGCAATCCCAAACCTGGTAATGTTAATGACACTGTGGTATTGTTTCAGACAATAGCCTAACATAACCATCATCTGGGAAACTTCACCCAGAAACTAATGGAAACAGATGCAGAGACCAACAGCCAAGCATTTGGAGGAGTTTTCATAATTGTGCATAAGAGAGAAGGACTGCAGGAGCTAGGAGTCAAGGATACCACATTCTGATATACAGAATTAACTTACCTGGGCCCACAGGGACTCACAGACCCTGAAACATCAACCAGTGAGCAAGCATGGGACTGACCTAGGTCATCTCCACATATGTAATTTTTGTGTAGCTTGGTATTCGTGTGATACTTTTAAAACCAGTAGGAGGGGCTGTCTGTGACTTTATTGCCTGCCTTTAGGACCTTTTTGCTTAATGGGCTACCTTGTCTAACCTCAATAGGAGAAGATGCACCTAGTTATTACTGAAATTTGATACCCCAAGGATGGTTGATATCTATGGGGGAACTCCCCTTTTCTGAAGACAACAGGAACAGTGGATAGAGGTGGAGGGAAGGTGGAAAGGAAGGAATGGGAGGAGAGAGGGTGGAGGAATTGTGATCAGGATGTAAATTATATAATTAATTCATTAAAAAGTTAAAAAAATTTTGATTTGAAATAAAATATCTTGATATTTTTATACTTATTAGATTTAAAATCATAGAATTGGAGCTTTGTCTTATTTCTGATGAAAATATTTTTCAAATAAAAATGGTACAAGTAGTAAATGAAAAGATGAAAAAGTATAAAATTCAGTGATTTTTTTCCAATCACACAAAATAGTATATAAAATGTATCAAATAAATATATATTAGAACCAACTATTGATTGCTGAAATAAAATTAAACATGATCTAATAACAAGTTACAATGGCTAATTATAATTTATATCATCACTGGTTAATGGAACCACATATATTTAATATATAGAATATATTTGATTGTAGTATAAACAAATAAAAGAAATGAAAAAAGAAGTTATACAAATCACATCTTATCACCAATAGCTATCAATTGCTTTACACATATGAAAATGTTGAACCTCATGAAATGTAGTGGAAAATATAACTACACTGCTACTTTATTTTTTCTAAGGTCCTCAACACAGTTAAAGTTAATTTATGATCTCAGATAACTTATATAACATTTATGAGTACAGAAGTATAGCTTTCTATGGAAAGAAAGTTTGTACCTATAATCCTTATATTAACCTTGAATTTGATAAAAAATTCTTACTCTTAGAAATTCACTTAAAAGTTATACTGGAAAGCTTACAAGTATACAAGACTTCACTGTGATATTTTTTCTTTTTTATATATGACAGTGCAATATGAATATACAATACAATGTATTCATTTAGTGAAATATTGCCTCCAATACGTTGGTGTATATTCTATACTCTTTGTTACTTAGTAACCTTCACAACAAAATAATTAGAAATTATGTTGACATGGGCAGGAACAGATGCATTTATTTTTGCATATGCATATAATATATGCACATTCCTAGCATTAGATGTATTTATTATATATGAATGAGAAAACATTGACAACACAGTAAAGTAAAATCCTAAATTTCTTTGATTTTAATTTGAATATTATATTTGAATTCTTGATAGCCCCGTAAGTATATTTAAAAAAATCAATCTTACAGTAATCCTTCAAAGTTAAAATGAAAGTACATTTATACTATAATAATCACATAACAGAAGTCATATTAAATAGAAACACAGTATCTGGACAGTAGGTGTAGTCCTGTGGTAGCCTTAAGCAGGTTTCTAGTTTGATTCCTAATACCACAAAAGAACATCAACACACGTGGTAGTTTGGATGAGAATGATCCCATATACCCATAGGGAGTGACACTATTAGGAGGTGTGGCCTTGCTGGAATAGGTGTGGCTTTGTAGGGGGAAGTGTCTCTCAGAATCTTCCTGCTACATGCAGATCAAGATGTAGAACTTTGGTCTAAATTTAATCCCCTATAATTCTCTCTGATTCCTACTGTAACAGTTTTTGAAATCACAGCCTGTAGAGAGGAAATTAAAGATACCAACATTTATATGGTTGAGATCATAATCCAATATAACTGGCAGCTTTGGTTTTGGGATTTCAGTCTCAAAAATCTGTAAATAAATGTTTTATTTTTCTGTTATTATGACATTATAAGAAACTCAAAATAGATATTTAATTTAACCCATTGAATGATCAATAATGTCGGCTGCCAAACTACAAGTGGTGTATTTTTGGTAATGAGACACATCAACTTATTGAGTACTAAGGTTAATTACTGCTAGCTGAATGGCTTAAAGAAAGCAGAACATGCTATATCATACCTCTGGAGGATGTAAGACAGAAACAAAGAGTTAACAGTCAGGCTGTTGCTGCGAGGAAAGAATTCATTCCAGGCTTTTCTGTGTGGTTTATATGTGGCCATCTTCCTGCTGACCCTAAACTTTCAATTCTTCTTAAGGACATCAGCCATCTTTGATTATAATTATTTCTGATTACTTCATTTCAACTTGCTTATTTATATAGAATACTATTTCCAAATATTATTTAATAAAGTCCACTAAAAAGATTATTAATACCTACTAAACAGTATTTCTAAACTACCATCTAGTATATTTACTTTCTCATTTTGAGAACCATTAAATTATATTATTCAAATATATGAAGACATAAATTATTTAAATAAGAATTTCTTAATTAGAATCTATATAAATGACAACCTGAATATCCTAAGTTAATTGTTATTATAGTGCTCAAATCTGAACACTGATTATAACATATTTTATATCACTGAAACTTTGCATAGAAATCCCCTAGTTAGTTGGTATTTGAACTTCTCTAGTCCTGGACTAAAGTTTTTTATTCTTTTTTAATTTATGTTTTTGATGCTTTCCTATATTCTGTGTTATAGTTTTCATTGAAGGACCAGAGATATCAAGAGTACTTCTGAGGCTCTTTCCTCAGGTGTTTTTCAGAAAAGGTATATACAAACTAAGGAGTTTTCATAATTACTTAAACCCTATACATCACCTCATGCTTAATGCTTCCATCTGATTTAGAAAACAAAACCAAAAACCAAAAAAAAAAAAATCCCTCATCATTTAACACTTATAAGAAAATTTCTACTTGGTGAGCTTTTTGTTTTAAATATATATTTTTCAATTATTTAAACTAGTAAAACAACTTTGATCTTTAAAAAAAATGTAGAACTTTCAGTTCCATCTGCAGTATCATGTTTATCCATGCCACTATGCTTCCAACCATGATGATAATGGACTAAACCTCTGATACTGTAAGTCAGACATAACTATTTTCCTTTATAAGAGTGTCTATGATCATGGTGTCTCTTCACAATAGAAACCCTAACTAAGACAGCACACAAGCAAACAAACCAAAAGATACACAGTATCTTACTACAATTCTTTATGTTTAGGACACTAAAAATCAAAACCACATTGCAAGGGCATTTTCTATAATTGTTTGATTGTTGAGATTCATATTGTAGAAGAAAACTCTATTTGTGGTTTTGAGAAAGAAGACAGGTATAAACCATTTTTAAAGCTGAGCAAAAATGACAATAAAAATTCTAAAGTAGGCAGCTAAATCTCATGAGGCCTCAACCCTATACAAAGAACTACAGACTAATAAGAAATGATGAGAGTGGGAGAAATATTCCTCCTCAGGGAAAAGCAAACTAATTTGTTTTCCAATACCAAATGGTCAGCCCTGAAATCATATATACTAGTAATACTATATACATTATACAGATTAAGCATTATATGTGTAAAAATATGTAGTATTATTACATATATATATTCCTAAGCTCTGTATATCCCTATATACATATATACCTGTAATAACAATTAATGAAAAAGAGGGCAACTGGGTGTGGTGGTGCATGCCTTTGATTTCAGCACTTGAAAGGCAGAGGCAGGTGGATATCTGTGAGTTTGAAGCCAGTCTGGTCTGCAAAGTGAAAGAAAAAGAGATCACAAATTTGAAAAACAGCAAGAACTATACATGAGAGGATTTGGAGGGAGGAGTAGAAAGTGGGAAATAATGAGATTATATTAAATTCTGAAATAATGATAAACTCTTAAATTTGATGAAAGTGTGATAATATCTAGTTGTATTCAAAGCTTAGCTCTATGGTTCTTTTTTTCTAGTACCACAAAAGCAAATTGCTATGTAAGAGTCAGTCCCTGAAATGTTGATAAATTTATGATTTCCCATAAAAGGAATAATGACTTATGTGTGATTCATCTGATATTATGGTTGTAGATAAATAGATTCATGGTGTCTAGAAATACACTTCATAAGACATAAGGGTTATAATTATAAGAAGAGGGACCATTAAGGAATTGACAAATCAATTTTAGAAGCAGCTTGATGTTGCTGAAGATGGAGCAATTTTAATAATAGGCACTAAAGTAGATTTACTGCTTTAAAAGCGACCTCTGCAGCCACACCATTTTTAGAAAAAAAATTAAACAAATAAATCATTTCCTGTTCTGCATGATGTAAAATAGAAAGTAGTATTTTCAAAACTGATAAGCAATGGAAAAGAATTAAAGAGTATCCTTAAGTTATGATATAGAAATTTTACTACAATTGCATGCCAAGAATCTGTTAAATTCTTAACTATTGTATTCATAGCCTAAAAGAATTAATGCATTGTCATTTGCATTAACAATTCAATGAGAAATGGCATTTACATCACCAATGACACTTAATAACTCAGAATAAAATTCACTTCAGCATTACTTCACTCTGACAGTTATAGAAAAATAAGTTTGCAAACATATTGAATTTAAATGTTATTTAGAACCTAAATTGATGGGATAGTGTTAAGCATTCTAACAGTTAATTAATTGGTCCTGTTTGCTGTCTGTTATATTGTCTTTGATTGGTTAAATAAATGCTGAGATCTGAGATTGGGCAAAGACAGAGAAAGGTGGGACTTCCTGAGATTAGAACAGGAAGCCTTCACTTTAGACAGAGGATTAGTTCATTCCAGCCAGGAGCAGGAAGGAGGAGGACACTCACCATGGGTTAGAAAAAACAACCTCATTCCACATGGCCAGGAACATTGGCACAGTGTGTAGAATGGCAGTCCAAGGGGACGTATGTATATGTGGGGTCATATTTGGGTAATAGAATTATGAGCTAGCTTAGATGGGCTAGCATTGCACAATTCAAGCCAAGGCTTGTTAAAATCCATGTGGTATCTCTGTGTGTGTTCATTTATAATGGCTGCTTAAAGATTAACAACTGCCAAACCAATTAAAGATAAGATAAATAGTAATAAATAGTTTAATTAGCCATTTTACACTAAATAAACTGCTAAATTGTATAATGTTTGAGAAACTGAAACATCCTTCAGAAAATTATAATACATAATACCAAGAATTGGTGAAATTAGTTATAAAAAGATAAGGAATCTTTAGTCATTTTAGGTCAATTGTGACCTCTTTTAAATCCTAATTTCATAATATTAATTTAAAATTTTGTCAGGAGGAAATGGAATACATTTTAATTATTTGTAACTATTTACAGTTAACCTTTTACTTTTAGGTAACTCTAAGATCCTATGCAGTTAGAAGAGTGACAGAGGTTCAGTGTCCTTTATCCAGGTTTCCCTGTGTGATGGATAACCTTAGTCTTCAACTACATCTTGACTATGCTATAATACACACAGCTGGCACACATGTGATGGATTTTCAAGACTCTATTACTTGAGATGGAAAGATCAACCACAAATCAGGATCATTTGAGGTCAAAAGAACCACTCATATTTGGGCCAAGTTTTTTAATAGTAACCAATATCAGGTACATAGAAGAAGGAAGCTTTGGCTTTTTGCATGCTTACCCTCACTTTTTGGGAAGCTCATATATGACATCCCTTCATTGGTATTAGAACTGACTTCTTCCATATTCCAAATGTAGATTGAAGATGAGAAACTCTAGTGATGGGTGATGTTATGTACTCTAAATGTTAATTAACCTGCTCCCAGAGGCCTGCTTGCTGCACATTAAGTAATGCTGTGTTACCTTGTTTTCTAATCATTGCTTCTGATTGGCTTTAATAAAATGCCAAGGCCTGTGACTGAGCAGAGAGAAAGTTAGGCCAGGCAAAGCTTTGACAGCTTTTGGGGCAGACAGAGAGGATCTTGGGCAGTAAAGCCAAGAGGAGCAGGAGGAGGACACATGCCATGGGTTTGAGAAAAGAACCTCATTCCACGTGGCCTGGAATGCCTGCATAGCATGGAGAATAACAGTCCAGGAGTCAAATGTATATATGGGATCTTATTTGGGGAATAGAGTGAGCTAGCTTAGATGGGCTAAGATTGCACAATCCAGCCTAAAACTTGCTAAGGTCCATCAGGTGTCTGTGCATGTTTATTGATAACGGTGGGTTAAGGATTAACACCGCTGACCCATTAACAATAATAAAAATACTGGTAAATAATTTAATTTTATATTTCTACAGAGTAGGAATTTCCTGGAACTCTAGCAACAGATTAAAACTGCTGAGATAACCATGAACTAAACTAGTGAATTGTTGGCTTTCTATCAAGAAATAGACATTGTTTGACTAGTTGGACTACAGCTTGCAATCCATGTTAATAAGTCTCATAGAATGAATATGCATATATTTATATGCATTATTCTGATAGAATTTATATATGTACTATACAATTTTATGTCATACATTAATCATATTTATTGTATTTTATAATTTAATGTGCATATTGTAATTTTATTATACATTCATATATTATAAAATATATTATTAATTTTATATTTATATATAATAGATTTATATATAATATAGACATATAGTATAAATTTTCCATTTATAATTACAGTTAAAATAAATATTATTATATTAATAATTATTTATGTATTAATTAATTCTATCTGTTCTGCTCCTTTAGGGAACCCTGACTAGTTTAGTATATCCATTATTTATAGCCTGGCAGCCTGCATAGCAATAGACCACAAAGATAAGGGCCTTGTTAATAGCGGCACCTGTATCACTAGAAAAATGTATAAAGTTGACCTTTGTCACCACAGCTACTCATCTCCCTCCCCTATGGATACCTACATAGCCACTGCTCTATTCTCCATTTCTGTAACTGTATGGCTTCAAGAACGCTAAGATTTCAGTAAGAATTAGAAGTAACCCGGATGTCCTTCAACTAAAGAAGAGATTAAAAAACTGTGGTGGGACTGCAAACTTGTAAAACCACTATGGAAATCAGTCTGGCGATATCATAGAAAACTTGGAATAGCTCTACCTCAAGAACCAGCTATACCCCTTCTGGGTATACATCCAAATGATTCCTCACCAAACCACAAGGAAGTTTCCTCATCTATGTTCATAGCAGCCTTATTTGTAATAGTTAGAAACTGGAAACAACCCAGATGTCCCTCAACCAAGGAATGGATAAAAAAATAAAACTGTGGTACATCTACACAATGGAATACTACTCAGCCATCAGAAACCACGAAATCATGCAATTTGCTTCCAAATGTATGGTAGAGAAGCTCATCCTGAGTTAGCTAACCCAGACTCAGAAGGATGCACATGGCATCTATTCACTTATATTTGGACTTTCTCCATATAGTACAGGATAACTATACTACAACCAATGCACAGAGGGAACATGAACACAGACTTTTCTTCCTGTCCATGAGACACTTTGCCCTAGTGGTGCTGCCTTGTAGGTCCCCAGTGAATGAGGAGGCTCTTGGCCCTCATATGACTGCTGAACTGGGGCAGCGGGCTGATATGTAGGGACACTCCACTCCAGAGGAGTGGGATGGAAGGGACAGAGGATACAGGGTGGGAGGGTGGGATAAGGAGCTGTGGAAAGAGGAGACTCTGATGTAACCTGAAGTAATAAATAAACATAAAAAACCCTGTAGTAGATTTAGGCAAAGGAATACTACTCAGCTACCAGAAACAAGAAAATCATGCATTTTGCATCCAAACGGATGGAGCTATAAAACCTCATCCTGAATGAGATAACCAAGACCTAGAAAGATACACACGGTATGTACTCACTTATAAGTAGATATTAACCATATAGCATAGGAAAATGATCCTACAATCCACACACCCAAAATACAGGAACCTAGCATAACAATGTTCCTACAAAAAACTCCACCGAGCAACAGGTCATGGACCCTGTTGCCTGCTAGTGGAACAACTTACGCTAGATGGGCTGCGTATCAGGCCCCAGTCCAAGAGACAGCTCTTAGCCCTCATATGACAGATGAACTGGGGTTGGGGGCTGATAAGTGTGGGCTCCCCTCATCTGAGGAGAAGAACAGGATGGAGATGGGAAAGAGGGAGGGAACCTTAATCAAGATGTAACTTGAAAAAATAAATTAATTTACAAAAGATTTTTACCATTATAGATAGTGTTCATATTCTTTACATAAATACCTTTATATTGAAATTTTGGAAGTTCTGCTCAGCTCCCATTATTTCTTGAGATATTTTCTCCAAAGTGGTTATTGAATCCTGTAAAATAATATGTCTATATCATTCCAAATATGCTGTTTTATGTTTTAACCTAACTAAATGTGAGCAACACGAACCTTCAAACTTAGACTAATATGGTATAAGCACAAGAAGCATCCATTTGTGATAGTATGAAAACTACACATATATTTGCCATTGTAGTTTTTCTTTTAATTTTGCCTACATTCAAGAAATAATAATAGGTTATATCTCTAAATGTCTTTTCCTATTTACGTAATGAAATAATACCAAATTCATAAAGTGAATCAAAAGCATTCTCTTCTTTTGAATTACTCGTCAAGCAACATCAAGATGTCTTTATGTAAAATAATGATGTTTCAATTATGTACTACTGATCCTTACCATTAACAACAATTCACTAGGATTCTTTCAATACAAAATTTTAGTACTCGAGTGTGTTAGAGAATAATTTTTTTTTTTTTTAAGACAGGGTTTCTTTGTATAGCCCTGGCTGTCCTGGAACTCACTTTGCAGACCAGGCTGAAGTCAGGAGTGGTAGGCAATAATGATCAGGAGGAAATTTATATAAATATGTCACAACTTCTTTCTGGTTTCTCTATACTACTGAATACGTTTTCCTTAATTGAGTTTTATTTTCCAACTCTTCTGTAATATTAGTTTATTTATTCCTCACAGTTGTAACAACTTGTTGAATATTATTTTATTATACATTTGTTTGAAATGTAAGGCCATTTATGAAATGTTTCCACATTCTGAATACATTCAAAATAGTTACGGGAGAGGAAAGCATATGGCACCTGTCATGTTTATTTTGTTTTCCTAAAAGCTTATTCAATTGCTTCTCATCTGCTGTCACTCTAGTTGAACAAGAATAAACAATATAGATTCATGGTTATAGGACGCAGGAAAACAACATGTCAGTCATTCACAGAACACACATATTGAATGGCTGTGAAAACTGTTTTGCTACCATTATTAAATGGCAATGTTGATATTTTGTATTTAAAATATATGTTTATTTTTATTACAACTAATAATTATATCAGTCTTCCATTTGGTAAGGAAAAAATGAAAATGAAAGAGATATAATTTTATTTTAATTAAAAATGTATTTTAAAAGGGCCTTGTCTTCTAAAGTAAATTTTGTAGTAAATCCATGCTTACTTCCTTTGTTTCTAAATTGGATATCCTATTTTCCAGAAACATTTATTTAAAAGTCTGTTTCTTTTTCATTGTGTTATATTGAAAATTATTTGTCTATGAAGGAATTTTGTACCTGCAGGTTCTATATTTTCCCAGTCAGTTCATATGTCTTTTCTGATTTTTATATTATAATGAAAAATACTTCTCAGTTCCACTTTGTTCAACTGTAGTTGGTGAGTGTTTGTGTGTGTATATATATATACACAAATAAATGGATTTATTCTTGAATTTCTGTGTTGCAAATGCTACAAGAATCATTTCCAACTGTGAATGATACAGAAACTTAACATATTCTTCTAATCTAAAACACTTAAGGGCTACCATGTTTATATCATCTTCTATTTCTTTCATTGATCTTTGAGAATTTAAAATGTACAGCTATTTCACTTATTTTGGCTAATTTTTTAAATTGTTATTATATGTTAGTATGCGTGTGTGTGTGTGTGTGTGTGTGTGTGTGTGTGTGTACACTTGTGTGAAATGACATACACATGGAAGTTAGAGAACAACTTTTAGAAGTAGGTTTTTTTCTTTTACCATGTGTGTTGCTGGGTTTGAAACCAGGTCATCTGACTTGGTGGGAGGCATCTTCACCTGCTGAGATATCTTGCCTGCCTCCATTTTGGATTAGATTTTATCTTTCCTTTTTGAAGGAAAATATGTTGTTTTGTAGCAATTTAACTGTAGTTTTGCTTTTGATGGTATGTTGTTTAGTTGAAGCAGCCAACTGCATTCTTTAGATATAAACCTCAGGCATTCAAAGCTCACTGCTCAATCGAAAGCAATAGAGTGTAACATTTAAGAAGACAGATGCTGGGAGCCATGCGATATAATACACATTCACAGTATCTCACACGTAAATTTTTTTTTTTGTTCAGCAAATTTTATAACTTCCTCCTATATCAAATTGCCTGTTAGAAAATATAGGCTAACAATTATTTTGCTATTTGATTCTATATTTTGAATATCTTAAAATATTATCTATCACTCAGCTTCATAAGTAACAATATCATTATTGTTTTTAATATGCTGTTAAAATGTGTATTATTAATGAAACAAGTACACATATCATATATATATTTATATATATACTTTAAATTTGTCATAATATGGAGTCAAAATATACATTTAAATATAATCATGACTTATAATCAGTAGCATCATATTGATCCTTTTGGACATATATTGAATGTTGATCATGCTTACATTTTCTAGAACTTTAGCAAGCATTGTATGATACAATACTTATAAAATTAAAATTAAAATTTCATCTATATACAACAAGAGAAATACTAAAACTGAGTCTTGATTGACTCCATTCAATCCTGTAGAAAACATTTCCCAGGTGAAATAAACTGCCCTTCTCTCTCTCACATCTCTTTAGATTTTTCCCATTACTGCCTCTTTGAAATGGTTCTTGACTCTTGAGTAGCTAGGTTGACAAATATTGGAAAATCAATATTTCTCTCTCTTTAGCAAAGACACTTATTGAAGGTACTATGAAAACTCACAATTCACAAAAGCATTTGAAAATTACACTCTAAAGAGATCAGTTTTATTTTTCCAAGTCAATAATATAATCTATACCATGGCTTTAATCCCTTAGCAAGAGGATTGGATGGGTTCTGTTTTGTGTATTTTTTTTTCCTGATGAGTGTGAACAAAATAAAAACAAAATATGGAGGAGAGTTAGAAAGCCTATCTTTCATCTCTCTTTCTCTCTCTCTCTTTATATATATATATATATATATATATATATATATATATATATGTAAATGTAAACAATAGTCATGTGTGTCCCCTATAAATGGCTTTTGTTAAGATTCAATATTACAGTTTTGGGAAACTTGGTATTAACATTGTATATTAGAAGAAAAACTGTGTAGTATGAACCAATGACTTAGTTATTAATACATAATTAAAATAAAAATGTCTTTGAATTGTTTAATGATTCACTAGTCTTTGACTTGCTGCATTACTTACACTGATCTTAAATAGTGCCCTGAAAATCCTGAACTCTATTTTATTTATTGAAATGCACTTCACTGTAATCTGATCAAAACTTTTCTAAATTGTCTTGTTTACTTTGTGCATGAATCAAAATAATACAGTTTGTTTAAGTAAATATTATGGTACCAGGCACAAGGAAACATTTATTTTAGCTCTTTATGACACCTTCAGGTAACTCTGAGTATAAACTCAACGGATTTTGCAATGATGGTATAATACTGAAATAGTACTTACAAGAAGGAAATCTGCAATAACCTAAGAAATATAAATGAACTTAGCATATAAGAAATTCATTCAAACAAAAATCTGTAGGTAGAAAGGGTGTAAAGCAAATAAATTAGAAATATGGAAGACAGAGCTCTGAGGTACAAGTTCATTATTGGATAACAGTAAAGGACCCTGAACAAACATTCAGGAAAACTTCAGCATTAATTATACCATGTTCTTAAATTAGTAAGCCTACCTTATTCTGCAAAGCTTGTTCTAACAGTTTTGGTTTCCTTTGGGATGTGGACATTAGTGTTTCCTACTCTTACTCTAAACTATTACCTAATGCCCTGTCTGTTATTCCTTTGGCCATCTAATTTTCTTTCTTGATCTCTACAGGTTATCGGTACTCTGTATTAATCATGTTTCTATGACTCAATATGCATATACAACAGATGATAATGCCATACATGATAGCACTTACCTCTAACCTCAACTCTCTTAGAGCTGAAACCAGAGGTTCAGAATGGTGGTCAATAATGGATTATGGACAATGATAAATGGAATATAGTGAAAGCCTTACCTCTAGAGAGATATAGAATAGTATTTACTATAAATGGCATATAATGAAAAGCTAGACTTAGAATAAAATATCTCTAAAAAAACACAAGTAAAGTATTAATATTATAGTTATAAGATTGTGTCTGTGTCTACTACTAGGTGTGGATTGGGCCTCAGAGGGATCACTTATGCGCTCTGCATTTATTGAACATTAAGGCAGTACTGAGTAGGATGAGGAACAGTTCCCATTTCCCAGATTCTTGCTCTTGGCTTAGAAAGTGAAAGGTTATGAGTTTTTAATCCCATAATATATCTACAGTAGAACACCTTAGCCACCTTTGTAATTTGTAATCCGGGTGCTTTTACACATAAACACACACACACACATACACCCACACATACACACACACACACAGAGACATATACACAGAGGAAAAGAGAGAGAAATTTTAAAATATCAACAGCTCAGTAATCAAGATAAGCGATATTTAAAGAGATTTAAGTATAAGATAAATTTAATATATTAAAACAATGTGTTCCTACATAAATTTTGGTGTTATTTGCTGTGTTTCATGGTATTATTATGTATTAAGGACTATACAGTACTCCCATAAATCTAGATTGATAAGGATCAATGATAACTGGAATGAATTCAGTGACAAGATTCTTATTAACAATGTTTGTTTATTCTTTAGAATTTGTTCATGTCTTCCTGGAAGAAAGGCCAGAAAGCATTTTGCCGTGTGTGTGTGTGTGTGTGTGTGTGTGTGTGTGTGTGTGTGTGTAAGTTTCCTTCTGATGAAAGATCTCAGACAACTTAGAGGGACACTGTTCTCCTGCCTTACCTAAAGCATACAGAAGACCAACATTATGCACTGTGTGCCTGTCAGTCTATTTCACAGATGAAAATTTCCTTATACCTCATTATCCACCTTCAGCCCCTTGCTTTCAAGAATTGAGACTAGAACTTGCTTTTCATGCTCACTAAATCCCCGTGTATTTTAGCTGATCCTTGCAGTGCATTCTGCTCCTATGCACTATCTCTAAGAGTTTGTCTATTTGACATTTATTTGATATCGTCTTTTTATAATTTATTTTTTTATTTCTTCAAGTTACATCTCAACCACAATCCCCTCCCTACTCTCCCTTCCTGTCCCATCCTTCCACCCTCTTCCCCCTCCACCCCCCATCCTCTACCCTTTTTTTTTTAGTTTAAGGTATATCTTTCCTCCCCCCAGCAGCTCCCCCTTTCAGTCCAACAAGTGGTTTTTTCTCTTATAACAATACAATACAAAACAACAGAAATAAATAGGCCACAATTATGAGAGTTATAGAGCTTAGCATACATTCCCAATGTCCAATCCATATGTATTTGGTACCTGTCCAGGTAGCCACTGGTATGTCATTTCTTAGATTTGGAAACTGTGGGCCCTGCACTTCATGTATAATCATATATATTTATCCCTCTTGGGTCTCTGAGGTGGTTGAAGAATAGATAGCTAGAGTCTCATAGTTAAATTTTGAGTTGTTTAGGAATCAAGAGGGTGTTCTGGATCTAAGAAGATGTTTTTAAAATTGTCAGGCAAGTTAGTATGAAAGCTGAGTTAGATATAGAACTTTAAACTCATGGAGATGGTTAGATAGTAGAATGTTAAAGTCAGGTGCCAAATACATATGGACTGGACATTGGGAATGTATGCTAAGCCATATAACTCTCATAATTGCGACATCACATTTTTAACTTCAATGACTCACTTCTACATGTTTAGAAGGTGAGGGACATATGAAATCTGGTGACCTACTCAGTTACCTAGACCACTGACCACTCTTGTATTTTTGTGCATATTCTGGGAATGGAAGCAGGTCTGCACATGTACTGAGCATGCTCTCTGGCTCTCAGTGGCATTACCACAGTCCTGATTTTTTCATGTGTATAACAAATTGCAAAAATATTGTAGAGCAGGCATGGCTGATGTGATAGATGTGGTGCTGATGGAATGCAACACATCTTCAACTTGGAATGTTTGTTTCTTTTGATTTCTACTTGAGGGAAAGAGACTTAGAACTAATTAGCAATCAGTAAGATATAACACTGGGGCACAGGTATCTAGGGCAATGTAGTGGATAGCTTGGTGTCCTATTAGCAAGAATTGAATTCTTTTGCAAAGTTATTTTTCTCTCTGTGGTAGTCGATCTAATTATGCAAACCTATAAAAGAAAGTCTTATTTATTAGGTGTACATTTCTTTTTACTTTACCCCTGCAGTGTAATTCCTTCAGTGCAGTAACACTGGCATAAAATTCCTATTATAGGAAACTATTCATTTCTCTGGTTCTTTTCTCAGTATGTTATAAGAGGTGAAAATAGCTGCTTCTTTTCCAATATTTTCTCTAAGTTACAAAGGCTTAAAATGCCAGTGATGGTCTTAGATAGGTCTTAAATTAATATTCATCAGCGCATTAGGTCCAGTATAGTTTAAAAATATATCATGCACATCTTTGAAAATCTTTAATATAAACCCATGAAAAAGTCTATTTTCTTTCATGGTTTCATGTTTAGAAGTAGTAGTCTAAAGGAATAAGGTAATTTTTAAGGAATGTAATACTTGATCTGGAAATACCAATTTTTGAACCAATCATAGTTACATGGATTTTGAAGGAATAAAGAAACTTTCATTTTTCTGTACTGAGTGAGAGTGCCATTTTTTCACAAAGACATTCTTTCAAAGACACTTGCATTAGGAATCTCTATGTAATTGTGACCAAAATACCTGGAGAAAATTGGAAGGGTTATTTTAGCTAATAGTTAAATATCTTTCAGTCCATATTATAGTTGCAATGTCCCTGGAAAGAACAGCATGGTGACAGAAGCCTATGTGGGAAACCCCCTCATCTCCTGGATGTTGAGAAGCAGAAACGAGGACAGTGGAGAACATGTTGAACACACAAGGGCACCCTGCAACCTACCTCTTCCAACTAAGTTCTCCCTCCTATATTTTCCAGAATCTACCAAAACAGGACCAGTTGTACACTACAGAGTCAACACACCATTTCAGGGTACACTTAATATTTAAAACACAAACCTACTAAAATCTTAACAGTAACATAACTATGATCAACATTATGTTAATAATAATGCTATTGCCATAATGTTGGTGATAACAAAAATCACTTTAGAATGGAATTGTATAGCTCTTCCCAGGAACACATGGACCACTGAGTTGATTGGGGATACTTATGGGAACAAGGGAGAGATATTATGTAAAAGATAATGGATGGTACCAAGGTACTGAATTGCTGGAAAATACACCCTCACATGAGTGATGATTCTAGAAAGTCCTATCCTTGGAGCTTGCTGTGAAATTTTCAGGAAGCTCCACAGTTTCCTCCCTTCCAGCTATGACTGAATGATTATAAAACAAGAGGAGGGGCCTCATGAGTCTGGATAATTTTCTCTAGGTAGAATTCTTTTCATTCAGAATAAAAGCTACCTAACCCATAGGCTGTTATAGAGTATATCTCTAAGGACAGGAAAACAAACTCTCATCAATATCTCATAAAGAAAAAAGCTTCCCATTAGAAAGTTCACAGGGACCAGTTTAAAACTGATTGTATTTTCATAAATTTATCTGTGCGTTTTAGCTAGTAAGAATATGCACACACATTGAAAACACACACACACACGCACAAACACACTAGCGTTAGTCTAAAGACAGGTAATAACAGTGGAGCAGAATAAACAACATAGGAATAAAGCCAACTATATACGGTCAAATAATTATCCAAATGTATTTCATGGGTAAATGAAGTATACATGTAAACAAACATGAAACTGAACTTTTATGCTATGTCATACCAATAATTCAATCATATTTGTTGAATAAATACCTGGTGTAGAAACAGACAAGTGGATCAATGGAATAGAATTGAAGACCCAAAATAAACCCACACACCTACAGTCACTAAATTTCTGACAAAGAAGCCAAAACCATACAATTTAAAACAGTATAGCATCTTCAATAAATGATGCTGGTTTAACTGGATGTCAATATGTAAAAGAATGCAAATAGACACATATTTATCACCTTGCATGAAAGGTGAGTCCAAGTGGATCAAAGACCATAACATAAAACCGGACACACTAAATCTAATAGAAGAGAAATTGGGGGAAAGTCTGGAACTTATTGGCATAGGTGACATTTCCTGAACAGAACAGCAATAACTCATGTTCTAAACTATCACAAATAAATTTGCTATGAACGTAGTTGAGGAGATGTCCTTGTGGATTGGTGAGGAATCTTTTGAATATATTCCCAGAAGTGGTATGGCTGGGTCTTGAGATAGAGCTATTCCAAGTTTTCTAAGGTACCCCCAGACTGATTTCCATAGTGATTGTACAAGTTTGCACGCCCACCAGCAATGTGGGAGTGTTCCCCTTTCTCCGCAGCTTTGTCAGCATATTCTGTCATTTGAGTTTTTGATCTTAGCCATTTTGACAGGAGTGAGATGGTCTCAGAATCTTCTTGAGATACATTTATCTGAAAATTAAGGATGTTAAGTATTTACACAATAGAATACTACTCAGCTATCAGAAACAAGGAAATAATGCAATGTGCAACCAAATGGATGGAACTAGAAAAGCTCATCATGAGTGAGCTAATCCAGACTCAGAAAGATACACATGGCGTATATTAACTTATAACTGGATTTTAGCCATTATGGTATAAAGTAACTATCCTACAATCAATAGACCCAAAAGAACAGGAGCAGGGAATTGGTTGCCTGTCAGTGGGACACCCCACCCTAGTGGAACTGCCAAGTATGCCTCCTGTGCAAGAGGAAGCTCTTAAACCTCATGTGACTAACAAACTAAGGTGGTCTGATACACGGGGACACCCCACACCTACACCGGAGACATAGAAGGGGTAGGAGAAGGGGTAGAGGGTGAAAGGAAGGGGCTGAGATGGGGGAGGGAGGGGGTGGCAATGGAGACATAACAAAGTAATAAAGAAAAGTTTTTAAAAAGCAATTTGATATTGATTTTGCAATTATTTTTTTTTATCTCACAAAAGCTTAGGTAACAAAATGAAAACTAGACAATATTGTGTCACACAAAAAAGTAGTGACATAAAAATAGGAATGATCACATGTTTGAAATGGCAGTTAATATCTAAACTCTTTAAATAACATACAGTTCAATATCAAAAATACAAAATATAAACAATTCAATTATGATCTGAATGATTTGGTTTTCCTAAAGAGATCATGAAAATCACTGAAAATACCAGAATAATGTATAAGGACATTTATGAGTTAGAGAAATACAGATGAAGAGTAGAATGCAATATTTTCCTTTCACTTGTTTGATTCTTGTTTGGAAAATTCTTGAAGTATAACTTAAAATTAACTCTAGCAGTTGTCCAAAGACCTGAAAGAATAAATACCTGGCACTTGTCAAGGTTATTGTTTAAGATTACATTACATTAAGAATTTTACTACTTGTCTGCTAGTAAATGCATATTAACAGTATAATATAGCATAACAATATGAAGACAATATTATATTGGATTGGCTCACTAGAAGTCCAATATTTATTTATTAGGCAATTGTTTCTCATTGTTAAGTATGATAAACTGGAAAAGAAGTTGGAAAAACTCAATAAAAATTTATTAAAGGAAGACAAATTATTTAACACTACAGTGAAAAATTCAAGCATTCTTATTCTCTATAGTCATACTGATAAATGTTATTAAGTTAGAATTTTAATACAATGTATAAACAATTGCCTAATGACATTTTGGTTACAGAAGTTTTTCATGCCAGCCTTGTAAAATGTATTTAGTAATAATAAATGTAATTACAACTGTGACTTTTCTTAATCTTTATAGCTTATAATTAAAATTTCAACATGTTTATACATAATTTGTAACAATAACTTGCTCATTAAATAAACGATACCATGATATTTTTCAAACATTTGGAAATCTGAAATCTTGCTTCACTCCTCACAGTGTCAGAGCCTCATTTGAATGCATGTGCTTCTGTAAGTCTTCAAATTTGAGTGGATCTATCCTCTTCATCACCTCCATTACTTAAGGGCTTATTGACTTGCCATATAATGATTACTCTATCTAACTGGTTAAGTGCAAAATCTTTGCACAGTGCTTTGCATTTAATGAATGCTTGGAAATACTGTGGAAAATCATTAAAAATCAAATACTGATCACATCTAAAAACTTTAGGGTTTTATCTTTAAAAACATGAATACATCCTTCCTCTACATTTACGTTTCTTCCCTATGCTGTTTTTCATATGATTCAACTATTTCTAAAACTGTCTTTGAGGAATCATTTTAACAGATTACTTATAGATATAATTTCCATACAACCGTCTAAATTTATAAGATTATTTTCTCACAGTTAATTTCTAGGTACATGTGAAGTATATATTAGAAACAAACTTAGTAAATGGTGAATACAAGAATGAAGTAATCACTGAACTTAATCACTTACCATGTTCACAAACTGAATATGAAGTGAAATCAATACATTTTATATGTTGTTTCTTTTCAGCATATGACTGTTGCAGCATTTTAAATGATACAATGCTTATGAAACAGAGAAGTGCTCTTACTGCTGATCTATCATCATCTTTTATCCATGGTGATTCCAATTTTACCCCCAAACTTCCCTTGGTATTTATGGAAAAAATGAGGCAAAAACTCAAAAGAAGCTATCCCATACCAGAATGGTTATGAGAATATGCAAAAAAAACCTGGGCACTTTCAGTAATATTATTTGTACAGCTCTGACTCACACAGTTTTCTAGAATATCCCTATTTGACAGCCATATTTGTCATATTTGCACATCAATTAGCACAACTGTGTTATAAAACTGTTTATATCATTGTCATCACTGGCTCCAATTCAGTTGGTGCTTCCATGAAAGCTATCCTGTTTCTTTCCCTGTGGTTTTGATTTGGATTACAGGATCTACAAATATTAACACCAGAATGGTTCCATCATAAAGTGTTTTTACCTCCATGTATAATTTATTTCATTTAAAATAATAAAGTCAACTTTAACTATGTTTTCTCAACCTTCAGGATTTCCTTTCCATTTAACTTGAGGAATAATGGTTGCAGGATATACCCTCAGCTTCTACACCCACTCATGCTGGTCCATATCAGAGTTTAACATTTAAGTTTTTGAAAGACTCTCTGCTGATTTCCAAAACTGAAACAATTTGCATTCTAGCAACATAATATAAAATTGTAGTTACCATTGTTTTCCTCAATGTTTGTTATATTTTGTTATTTAAAGTATCCATTATAAGAGATATGTGGTAACATCTCATTGTGTTTCCTGGAATCTATGATAATGTCATAGGACAACTCTCATGGAGCTGCTGGCATTTTGTACAAGTTGTTTTAAAAATACTTTATTATTATTGATACTATTGTTTTTTTATTATTTGTGTGTGAGAGAGAGACAGAGAAGGGGGGGGAGAGCTTATACCACGTGTGCCAGTGCCTGTAGAGATCAGAAGGAAATATCAGATTTCCGGTAACTGGAGTTACTGGCAGTTTTGAGCAGCTCAACTTGGGTGCTAATGAGTCTGAATTCTCAGAAAAACAGCAAATTCTTATAAACATTGAATCATTTCTCTAGTCCTGTATGTGATCTTTAGTGTGCAGCATCTTCAGTCTGTTACTTCCGTTCATCAAAAATTTCAATTTAATCAATTGTGTTAGATAAAACTAATGTTTTATTTATTAAAATTGGGCACTGCTTGTGAAAAAATGAGTTTTATGTATGTGATGTAGAAGAATTTTAATCCAGTGACATGACTATGTTGGCAAGCAATCACATTCAAAGAACTTCTAGTTCTGTGTGATCCAACTGGAATGCAGACATGCCATACACCTTTATTCCCTCTGGGTGAAATATAGACACGTCCTTAGTATACACTTTCATATCAAAAAGTGACATCTAATTGAAGGGAAGACAAAGTGATGAATCATATAAAGATTTTACAGAATAGGATACTCCCAACTCTCATGAGAACAACAAAGCAAAAGATGCCACTTCAGGGCAGCGAAAGAGAATAAGATTTGGCAGTTTTATTGGGACAGTTTTACAAAGACAGGTGGCAGAGAGAATAAACTAGATGTAGGTGAAGCCAGAATGAGCCAGAGAATAAGAAGGAGCCAGAAGATTAGAACAAATTGCCAGAATTAGTTTGAGGCCAAGGGGAACAAAACAATGAAAAGCTAATCCAAGCCATATTGAATCAGTCATCTTGGAGAAGAGTTTTGAGCTAGAACAACTGAGCTGAAACAGCCAGCCACAGTTCAGAAAGAACTAGAAAGGGTGTGCTTACTCAGCAGTAAGCCTTGAGATGACAATTACTTCAGGTGAATGGAAGATACTTTTACAATGTGCCGTTTAAAAGAAGTATTTTTCAAATTGTTAATAATTATGATGAATAAATAATTCATAGTCATATAAGTATAACTACCTAATATTCACCTATTATTCTCTGTAATAATGTAGACAGTCTTTGTCATTGTAGAAGGTTGAAGGAAAGTAAGAGAATAAATGTTTATTGTCTTAATTCCCTCATTATGTGAGAATCTGAGAAATTTTCACAGTTGTACATTTGCTACAGAATACAACAGACTCAAATCACAATCAATTCATCATTTTAATGCAGAGTTTAGGCATAAAAAGGGGAGATTTGGTAACTTACAAATTTATGCAAAAACTTAATTATTTCTAAATTTGTTTAAGGTAACTAGCAACTATTAATTTCAAGATTCATACTGAGCCAAACAGCTCTAAACTCTCACTCTTGAAAACAGCTGCTTGGTTTCTCTGGAAATTTTTCATTTATATGTATATAATATTCATATACAGAAGATAAAGTGTACATTACTGTACTGTCCACTGATATTTAAAATTGAGTGAAGATATGTTGATATTTATTTAATGCTGATTATTTAATGATAACAAAATATTTACATACATGCTATTGTTTTGAATTTCTCTGTATTATTAAATATTTTAAATGAGTATATACTTATAAACAAAGTGAAATAGGAGGTGTAAAAGACACATGGTAATGAAATAAATGCCTTTTTCACTTACATCATTTAGATAAGTGAAATAATAATAATGATATATAACACCAGGGAAAACTAACTGCCCATAAATAGTATCATATTTAGCTACTAGATAGGAGACAAAAGAATTATTATACTAAATAAGTAAGATTTCCTCAGTGCAAAAAGACAGTTCAAAAATATTATCTCTGTTATAAAGCTGCAAATTCTACTGTATTTCTTCTGGTTCAGATTTTATGATAGGAAAAAACAATATGAGCCTTAATATAATTTTGACTTTTTGAAAAGAACAGAGAACATCAAAGAGAAAGTAAAAATGTCTTCCATATTTCTTTCCTGGAGTCCAGCACTATCAAGAATATGATTTAAAAGACCAGGGGAGAAAGAGTGTGTCTTTTATTATAGGGAACTAAAATTCTTTATAAGGTCTAGAACATTCCACACACAATTATATAATCTGAATTTTTTGGTTTTTCTATACAGGGTTTCTTTGTGTAGCCCTGGCTGTCCTGGATTTACTTTGTAGACCAGGCTGGCCTGGAACTCGCAAAGATCCGCCTGCCTCTGCCTCCCAAGTGATGGGATTAAAGGCATGCTCCATTTAAACATTTCTTGCAATTGATATACTTTACCAATTATTATATAACTACAAAATGTTAATTAAGGAGTCATTTTTTTCTTTCTTTCATACATTGTTGATGTTATTCTCTACAGTTTAAAAAGTGCACAAGTCTGCAGGCTGGGAAAATGGCATGCGGCACTTGTCCAAAAGACCTTATGACCTAAGAATGATTCCTGCGACTCACATGGTAGGAAAACAGACAACCTCAAATTGTCCTTTGACTTCCATAAATTCATAAATTTATCTCACTTTTATAACTTCTCTAATACACCTAACTTTGCTGCATTTAATTTAATAAAGTTTTAAAAATCAAATCTTTTTCTGTGTCTTGAAACAAACAAACCAAAAGAAGGACTTTAAGATAAAATTCCAAGTAGAAATTGTAATCATATTTGTATCCTCACTGTTCTCACTCTCACCTATTGGGCTGGAACTCGTTAATATATATTAAGGAGTACTTCATCCCCAATTGAAACAGTCCCTAACCCTAAATCTCAAACTAGAGAATGTAGGATATTAATTCATCCCTTTCAAAATCACCAAGCTTAACCTAAGGAACAATGGATACTAAGACTATAGAACAAATTATAAGAAAATATTTTCTTGAATCTATTGTAAATAAGGGTATCCATAGTTACTTGACATTAGTGCATAAGACATGTTTGAAAGAAGAAGCAACTATATCTCTACATAAGTGGTAGTTAAATTTATTTCATGTGTAGATATTGAAATCCAAGTTTCTATAGTTTCAAATTTAATTTTTCTTAGCCAAAATTCCATAAATCTCATTTGTTCTCCAGATGTCCTTAAATGAGTTCTAACTTTTTACAGACATATAAGCTTGAGTTCTAACATATATTTATTAATTTGATGCTATATTATTTTGGGCTATATAGCTGTCTGGTTTTAAGTTTGTATTTATTTTGCATATTATGTAACAGATACCATTGTTAAATATTTTTTGGTAGTTTTTTTTTTCCTTTGAAACTCTAAACTCTATCCTGAGGACATTGAGACAAATGCTATTTATTATAAGGGGACCACATGTTGAAGAATATTTGAAACCCTAAACTAAATGGTCATGACTATGAATCTGTGTATAAAGACTAGACCTTAATTTACTCTCTTTGTTCACTTAGGGTGTCCAAGATTCTGAAATTGCAAAAGAGAAGTGTGTGTGTGTGTGTGTGTGTGTGTGTGTGTGTGTGTGTGTATGTTTCCCTTGTATTTTTCAGGAATATATATCTTTAGTACGTAATATTGATTGCTCAGCATTTTGCTGTGGACAAATAGAGTTAGTTCTTCCTGACTCATCATTTCCCATACTCTGCAGTGCCACCAGATGGCAATATCAGAGAAGGCTGTGGCAAGAATATATGGAAGTGACCTGGTTACAGTACATCACATTCTACACAATAATTCAGCTCAATTTAATCGCATTTTGGTAAAAAAATTTCTCAATTATCATTGATTTATGTGGGCTTAATGTCAGTCACAGTAACAATGAAGTTGTTCAAGTTCCATTTTGTTGAGAACTCTGATTTGTTCTTTTATTTAATTTTCAATTGTTACAAAATTTATTTATTACATCAAGTTACATCACCACCATAGTGTCCTCTTTTCACCCCTCCCATTTATACCCCCTTCTCCCTCTCCTACCCATCTCACTCCTCCAATATGGAGTGTCCCTACATATCAGCCTCTCTTAGTTCAAAAGTCATATGAGGGTTAGAGCCCTCTTGCACTTGGGGACTACAAATATTCTATGTTCACACACATTAATACCCAAAGGTTATTCAGATTTATTTCATTAGTATGACTTATATAATATTATTTAAAATATTAATTTAAATGTTTTAAACATATCTTTCAATTTAACTGGTAAAATCTATTCTAAATATTTTTTTGGTTGTTCTTTAAAATTCCCACAGTGTAACTTCTTTTTTTTAAATATTTATTTATTACTTCCGGTTACATCTCCACCACAGTGTCCTCTTTCCTCCCTTCCCTGTCCCACCTTCTCACCCTCTACCCCCTATCCCTTCCATCCCACTCCTCCAGAGTGGAGTGTCCCTACATATCAGCCTGCCGCCCAAGTTCAGAAGTCATATGACTGCCAAGAGCCTCATCATACACTGGAGGCCTACAAGGCAGCACCACTAGGGCAAAGGGTCTCACTGACAGGAAACAAAGTCTATGTTCATGTTCCCTTTGGTGCATTGGTTTTAGTATAGTTATACTGTACTATATAGTGAAAATCCGATTATAAGTGAATAGATGCCATGTACATCTTTCTGAGTCTGAGTTAGCTCACTTAGGATTAGTATCTCTAGTTCCATCCATTTGGCTGCAAATTACAGGATTTCATTGTTTCTGATGGCTGAGTAGTATTCCATTGTGTAGATGTACCACAGTTTTTTTCTTTTTTTAATCCATTCCTTGGTTGAGGGACATCTAGGTTGTTTCCAGTTTCTAGCTATTACAAATAAGGCTGCTATGAACATAGATGAGTAAATGTTGTTGTGGGTTGGTGAGGAGTCATTTGTATGTATACCCAGAAGTGGTATGACTGGCTCTTGAAGTAGAACTATTCCAAGTTTTCTGCAATATTGCCAGACTGATTTCCACAGTGGTTGTACAAGTTTGCAGTCCCACCACAGTTTTTTTTTAATCTATTCTTCGGTTGAAGGACATCTGGGTCACTTCTAATTCTTACTGAAATCTCTAGCATTCTTGAAGCCATACAGTTACAGAAATGGATGCTGAACATTTCTTCCAGTGTCTCTCAGCTATTAGGGATTCTTCCTTTGTGAATTCTCCGTTTAGTTCTGTTCCCATTTTTTTTTTTTTTGGCTTGGATTATTTGGTCTCTTGGCATTTAATTTCTTGAGTTCTTTGTAAATTTTGGATATTAGCCCTCTGTCAGATGTGGGGTTGGTGAAGATTTTCTCCCAGTCTGTAGGCTGCCGTTTTGTTTGAATGACAGTCTTTTGCCTTACAGAAGCTTTTCAGTTTCATGATGTCCCATTTATTGATTGTTGGTCTTAGATCCTGAGCTGTTGGTGTTTTGTTCAGGAATTTGTCACCTGTGCCAATGAGTTCGAGGTTTTTCCCCACTTTCTCTTCTAGAAGATTTAGTGTGTCCGGCCTTATGTTAAGGTCTTTGATCCACTTGGACTTAAGTTTTGTACAAGGTGATAAGTATGGGTCTAATTTCATTCTTTTACAATGGCCATCCTACAAAAAGCAATATACAGATTCAATGCAATTCCTATCAAAATACCACCACAATTCTTTATACATAGAGAAAGCAATTCTCAACTTCATATGGAAAAACAAAAACCAAGAATAGCTAAATCAATCCTGTACCAAAAAAAAAAAAAAAAAATCCGGAGTTATCACCATCCCAGATTTCAAGCTGTACTACAGAACAATAGTAATAAAAACAGCATGGTTCTGGTAGAGAAAGAGACCAGTGGATCAATGGAATCGAAATGAAGAGCCAGAAATGAACCCACACACCTATGGTCACCTAAGTTTTGACAAAGAACCCAAAACCATACGATGGCAAAAAGGACAGCATCTTCAACAAATGGTGCTGGTCCAACTGGATGTCCACTTGTAAAAGAATGAAATTAGACCCATGCCTATCACCTTGTACAAAACTTAAATCCAAGTGGATCAAAGACCTTAACATAAGGCTGAACACACTAAATCTACTAGAAGAGAAAGTGGGAAAAACCCTTGAACTCAACAGTTCAGGATCTAAGACCAACAATCAATAAATGGGACCTCATGAAACTGAAAAGCTTCTGTAAGGCAAAAGGCACTGTCATTCGAACAAAACAGCAGCCTGCAGATTGGGAAAAAATCTTGACTAACCCCACATCTGACAGAGAGGTAATATCCAAAATTTACAAAGAACTGAACAAATTAAATGCCAAGAAACCAAATAATCCAATCAAAAAATGTGGAACATAGCTAAACAGAGAATTCACAAAGGGGAATCCCTTATTATAAATTTTTGATGGTGTGAAAAAAATCTCCATTTTCATGATTTAACTACATTGATACTAAGATTAGTAGGAGGGGATGGAGGAGGGTACTATCATGAGGAAAAGTGAACAAATAAATAACTTATAGTAAAGAAAGATTAGCAAAATTGTTTGAAAAGTGTATTGAAGAAATTTTGTAGGTAAAGAGTAGTAAATATAAGGCAATGTTATATAAAATGTGAAAGGCTAATGAATAATCAATGTATTTTATCTGTCTGAATATACTGTGTCACTGCATTGCATTTTTATATCTTTTATGTACAAATTCATTCAAAATAAAGACTAGGTACAATATCTTGGGACTCTAGAAATGTCAAACAAACCAATGGATTTGTTATACTTTGAAGTTTTAGGTTTTACCAAGTATATGGACAAGACAAATAAACGAGGAAGAAAAAAGTCATAACACTTTCTCATATTATGCCTTGAATAAGTTGAAAGCATTCTATTTTGTATTTCCATTCCAGTATTTTCACTTGAAAAATATATTGTCTTTCCATATTTCTTACCAGTCATAATTTTAATGCCTCAAGTTACTTTGTAAAACCATTGCAATATTTTTCTCACTGTTAAATTTCAGAATTATTTATAGGACATATTTTCTAGTAAGTCTTACTGTGAAATAGTTTTCCAAGCTATGAAGTCTCAGCATCAACTATGTCCTGGGTAGCTAACTATAAATTTTGTTTTGTTTCTACATGTGTAAGTTCTTTGTCAAATATCACCAAAACAAATGAATACGTTATTTCTTACAAGTTGGGTTAATTTTATTTAATTTCAGACATTTCACATTGATGCTTATAGTAATTTAATCCTTTGTAGAATAATAGATGCATGTGATATTTGTTCCTTATTCTAAAATTGCTCATTTTATGAGTTATTTTTATGTTTATCATGGTCAAAAATCATTAAGGAGAAACAATCATTCACTTAGAAATATAAAGTTAGATTATATATCATATAAAATATTTCACTTGTCAAAATCTATGTGAAATTATGTGTGTCCTCTAAAAATTAAGAGGAAATTCTAGCCATGGTAACAGAAAAAAATATACAATCCATTTAGCAGTTTCCTCAAACAAATACCATCCATTCTTATTCACAATGTCCTTCTGTCTCATCCTGTCATGGAAGCATTGAAAAATTCTACCAAATTTTAAATGTATCTTTATGGGTATTTTAAAGTTCTTCCTGGAGTTTACCAATCTTCACACTCTGTTCTAGTTCTTAAAACTGTAAATATCATAAATCTCATTGTGCTGATGTTTATAAGACTGAAACCAGTCAGACTGACCAAGACAGTTTTATCAGTTCCTTGATACCAGGCATACACACACACATACATATACATATTCATGTGCATATGTGTATGAACACATACACAGAATAAAATAAGAGGTCTCAGGAACTATACATTTAAAGGCCTTTCAGGGTTATTCATTCCCTAATTGCTTAAGTGTGCACTACACATCCTGTTTTGGTATTTTTGCAAAATGTACATATCAGCAAAATCATTTATTCTTTTTTAAAGATGTATGTATTGCTGATTCATGAACATTGAACTAATTACCATTATATGTCTTGCTGAAATGTAGCTCATCTAACATAATTGTTTTCCACAAAACCATACTTTTGTGTTCAAGTATCAAGTGACTCTTTGTTATAATTCAGTTCATTTATCAACCATAAAATGCACAAAACAAATTGTGAAAAACACACTTGACTATTTTAGGAATGCTGATACAGTAAGTGAGAGTGTCCCCTTGTTCAGTCTTCATGGATGGTATGCACATTGAATGATTCAAAGATTTCAAAGTTTTAGACATATCTAAAAATAAATGTGACATTCCCATGAGGCTTTAGTTTTTTCTAAAACTTAAGTGATTAGGTGAGGTGTCAAACATAGAGTCCATGAATGATACAATTTAACTGTATGAATAAAAATACACCTACACTACATTTAGAGAATATGATAACATTTATTTTAATTGATCTCAATTACTAGTACCAATGCTTAATAATTATTAATGTTTAAATTATAATTGTTTACATGTTAATCATTATAAGTGGATTAAATTTAATCTTTATGGAATTACTATGCTCAGACATCATTGCATCCACATATTTTGGATGGGAAAACTGAATTATGAAAGTTAATTAACTTTAATGAGATTATATGTTTTGTCAGTAATCAAGTAACATTTATACTTATGAAGTGTGATCCTATAGATGGCAGCAAAAACCATTCCAATAGTTGTGTCAAGATTTCTCCACAACAAATCTATACACACTGATATGGTAAGAGATTTTTGGTTTTGAGGTAGGTATGTGTATAGGGGGCTATAGTTCACATGAGTGTATATTGTAAGGGGAGTTAGATTAATATAAATTAGATTTAGTGAATATCCAGGAGCTTCTGATACAGATTCTCAATAGGGGGCATGAAGATCAGCATGGCTGTGGGCACTTGGCACAGCAGCAAAACAAGGTTCAGTTCATGGTTTGGGAATGTTTGCTGTTGATAATAGCCTTCTGAAGTGGGTGGAGCCCAGATTAGGCTGAAGTCAGGTGAAACAAGGAAAGAGCCTATTTAAGGACTAAGTGAGTGGAAGCAGAGAGTTCCCAAGCTAGAGAGGATGAGATGCAAGGCAGCTTGTTTCATCTGATGGAGAAAAAGCTGTTCTCAAACAGAGCTGAAGAAAAAAAAAAAAATAGGGTCAGTTCTCCAGGAGACAGAAAGAAGCTGGTGAGCAGAGAAGTCCTCAGCAAAGCATCGAAAGTCTACAGACTAAACCCAGTGGCACAGCTTTTGCCTAGAGGGGTTCAAACAGTTCAAACAATGGCCTGAACAGAACTGTGACCAGCCCCACAGACTGCAGCAGAGCTGCCGATTGGCTTAATGCAAACTGAATAAGTTGGCTCATGGGCAGCTGAGGTGCTCCAGAGAGAAGAAAGCCTCAAGCCTCATTTAAAGTGAAGCTGCCATAGCCAGTTTACCCTAAAGGACCTACATCTGAGATATTCCTGAAGAAAGACTGCTGACTAAGTGCCTTAAAGGATCTACTCCTGAGGTGTTCCTGACAATTGAGGACCTGCCCCAGAGACTGGATCCTTCTTAAAGGTTAGGATTAGTTATTAGATAATAGTTTTTATATGTTAGTTGTTAGGTAATAGGAGTTACAATCATTCATAGTGCCAGTATGTAATAAGTGTTTATACTTTTTATAAATGCCTATAGTTATTAATAAACATAGTTGATAATTAAAAGTTTGTCTTCAGTATATGTATGAGGAATCTCCTGCTTCACCTTACTTCGGCCTCATGACAACACACTCAAATGTCTCTCTCTCTCTCTCTCTCTCTCTCTCTCTCTCTCACACACACACACACACATATACATATACACAAGTAAAAATAAAAATAAATCCTTTTTCTAGTGAGAAAAGTGAATCCATGGCTTGTGGAAGTATTAGGACATGCTATAAATGTATTGTAATCAGAACAATCATAATTCAAGTCCTCAGACAAGAGTGTTCTAATTATATACAAACTCTCACATGATGCATGTGGTTTTATGACAATATTCCATTTTTAACAAACCTTTATGAAAAACTATATTGTTTGAGGTAAATTAGGAGGAAAATATCTTTATCAAAATGTGATTCAGGATCTTTTCTTGATCCATATACAAAGCATTACCTTTCAAAGGACCTAATTATATACAAATGACAATGTCTTTCTTGTAGAAGTTTGTTACTGTATATGTATTAGTTCATAAAGATAATTAACATATTTTAAGTATGTAATTTTATACAAATCATATGCAAATAAATATGCTCACAGCTTCCCTCTCCTCATCATGCTTAATACAATCCTGTACCTCAAGTCTCTGATCTATATTGTTATTATGACTTGAAGATATAGGAAATTAATACTTTTAGTTCCTTTTTAACCACCTATTATTTGTTGTATTAGCTTGTAAGGTTTTAGCTCCATTCAAATTAAAAACATGATGCAACCTTATAGTTATTTATCTATACAAGAAGTAGAGTATGTTATTGGCATAAAAACAGGCACATTGATCAATGAAATACAACTTAAGGAACAAATATAATCCCAAACTTAATTATACCCATTTATGAACATTAGTTTTTGACCTAGAAATCAAATATATACACTGGAGAATAGAGAGAATCTTCTACAAGGTGGTGCTAATCAAATTAAATGGCTACATGTTGAAGAATAAAAATAGAACTATATCTATCAACCTGAATGAAACTCAGCCACAGATGAGTGAAAGACTTCAACATAAGGTAAGACACCCTGAACTCAATAGAGGAAAAAAGTACAGAGAATGCTTGAACTCCTTATCACAAGAAAAGCCTTTCTGAAAAAGACACTGGTACCATAAGCATTAATACAAAAAAAAAGGTACATAAGACCTCATGAAACTACAAAATTTCTGTACAGCAAAGGTCATCATAATTTTAGCAAAGCAACTTCTTACAGAATGGGACAAGTATTATACACCTGATAGAGGGTTAGTTTCTGGAATAATGAAAGGACTAAAAGTACTGGTAGTTTGAATGAGAATGCTCCCCAGAGTCGCACATGTTTGAATTCTTATTCACCAGGAAGTGGAACAGTTTAGGGAGGATTGGGCGATGTGGCTCTGTTTGACAACCCATTCGAGGTCCAGTGTCTCTCTCTCTGCCAGCTGCCTATATATCATAATGTAAACCTTTCATACACAGACCCAGCACCATGTCTGTCTGATTCACATCTTCACGATCATGGACCAACCCTCTAAAACTGAAGGAGCACCAAACTAATTACCTTCTTTTACAAGAATGCCTTTTGTCATTTTGTCATGCTGTCTAGTCATAGCCATAGAACACAATTATTGAACATCAAGAACACAAATAGCCCAATATATAGAGATGGGTGGTAGTAGCTCATACCTTTAATACCAGAACTCAGGAGGGAGAGGCAGGCAGATGTCTGTGAATTTGAGGCCTGTGTGGTCTACAAAGCTAGTTCCAGGGTAGAAAGGGCTACACAGAGAAAAGCAGTTTCAAAAACCCAAACCAAACCAAAACAAAACAAAGCAAAACAAAACAAATCACTGTATAGAACTAAAAGAGTAGTCTGAAAAGGTGAAGCAAAATAACTAAGAAACACATAAAAAGATTGAGCAAACTTATCCATCAGTGAAATGGAAATTAAAATTAGATAGTCAAATCAAATAAATGATACCAATGCTAGCGAGGATGGAGGAGAAAAGGAAAACATATTCATTATAGGTGAGAGTGCAAACTGGTAGTCACTGTGGTACTCATGTTGAGAATCTTCAAAGAGGAATCAAAAAGTGAGATAAACCTGTCAAAAAAGACATTGTTTCTCTTATATATGGATGCTAATTAGCATTTAAGTTTTGATATTTGTGCCTCAATCCAAATAATCACAGAGAATGGTAGCTAGTACAGAACCAGAGATAGGAGGGGATATTTTAATGAATGGGAAATAGAATATACAGTGTTTTAAAGAGATACAGAGGAACTTTCAATAAGTGGATTAAATGGGAAGGGATATGGGAAAGCAGGATTAACGAAGGAATAAAGGGAAGAAAATTAACAATGAAGGCCTTTAGAAAGGCCACAGGGAAATCTACTACTATAGAAGTTTCCTAGTATGTCTGCATATATGAAAGGAATGTAAAATTGGTCACCATGTAATGAGAAAAGCAATGTAACAACTTGATGTATCACCAAGTACAGCAATCAGTGCCAGAAATGTATTATAGCTTGACAAATTATTTGTCAAAGTTATCCACTAGACAGCCTCAAAGGTCACAGGCTATTTGTTATTCTCCATAACATCATCTTAAGTACCAGTTCTTTGATGTGGATCAAGTGATACATTGATATGAATATAGCAATATGTTATTAGGGGCTATATTATTGTCATGTTCCTTTAGTAAAGTAGTAGTTTTCCTATAGGTCTATGAGCTATCGTGTGTGTGTGTGTGTGTGTGTGTGTGTGTGTGTGTGTGTGTGTGAATAAATAAATTAACATGAAAAATCAGTGGCTGAAAACATGACTCAATTGTTAAGGGAATGAATTGTTCTTTGGAAGACTCTATTTATGAAGACTATGAAGTCTTGTGGATATATCCTGTCTCCACTTACACATAATTCAAAATATTTAACTATTTGGACAGGGAATATGGAAGGGTTGGAAGGAAGAAATGAAAAGGTGCAATGTAATGAAGTTAAAATGTCAAACATTATCAACAACAGAAAACATCTAAACTAAAAACAAATCTGTGAGAAGAGGGAGAGGGTGGGAGGCTGAAAGGGTGGGCCCAGGAGGGGTGGAGGGTGGGGACTGTAATGTAAATATAAATGTAAATTGAAGTAATAAATAAACAGTAAAATAAATAAACAAAAATTAACTACTAAAAATAAATAAATAAAATCAATATTTACAATTAACAGTAAGTTTTTAAATTTTAGTATCATGTAGAATGAACTTTTTTTGGTATTGATTCTAATTTGAAGAATATGAAATATTTCACGTAAATATGCTCTTTGAGATGTCAAAAAATAGTACTTCTTCCTGTACAATAAAAACAAATACTTCACAGGCATGTGCAAAATTATTGTAAAAGAGGTAAAATAAAGTTTTCCCTAATTAAGAAATATCTAAATACACAGAAGGCTAAAGAAATTTTGCCATTACTTCCATGTTATTCTGTAATATGTATTGAGTTCCAGGACAGAATTAACAAATTAACAGAAATATAAAGCAACAAAATATAAACAATTTTAAGTGCCTCTTTGTTATATAAGGATATTGGTATAAGGGTAGTAATAATAGCTTCCTAATAACTATCATATCCAGTTTCCTACAAAATCATATTCACTAAATTATGTGTTATAAAATGTTAAAAGCATAATTGCAGATCAAGTGTAGCTCTAGGTGGCCTAAATTTAACAATCAAAATTTCATCTGTAATATTATAAAATTTTCTACATGAATGAATAAAGCAAAAATAATACCTTTTTTAGAGATGCTAAAAAAAATCATAGTATGCATTCATCCACACAGCTTATGTGCTTATGCTGCATTTATTTTGATATCCTGTCAAAACAGGCATGCATTTAGCCTTTGGCAATCAGTTACTCATTATTTATCATACAATATCTGTAGTCCATCAGCAGCAGTATTGATTTTAGTTGCCCAACTCTAGAAGCTCGGCTAGTTAAGGCTGCACTAAAAAAGCTATCTTAGTGTTAAGATAGATAAGATATCCAACTCAGCTTCCATCCTAACTTGCATCATCAGTTTACAAACTTCTTCTTTGATCCAGAACACCCTCTTAATTCCTAAATGACTCAAAATTTAACTATGAGACTATAATTATTTAGTCTTCAGCCACATCAGAGACCTGAAAAGGACCTAATTATTTTTGTTGTTTTGGATTGTATTTGTTGTTATAAGAGAAAGAGACTTTTGTTGGACTGAGAGGGGGAGCTGTTGAGGTGGAAAAGATATTGTTGGGGTAGTGTTAAGCATTCTAAATGTTAATTAATTGGTCCTGTTTGCCGTCTGTTACTTACATTGACTCTGATTGGTTAAATAAAATGCCAAGGCCTGAGACTGCGCAAAGACAGAGAAAGGTGAGACTTCCTGAGATTAGAATAGGAAGCCTGTACTTTAGACAGAGGATTAAAGCATTTCAGCCAGCTGCAAGAAGAAAAAGATATTCCAGCCAGGAGCAGGTAGAAGGAGCCACACATCTTGGGTTAGAAAAAGGAACCTCATTCCACTTGGCCAGGAACATCGGCATATACTGGAGAATGGAAGTTCAAGGGGACATATGTATATATGGGGTCATATTTGGGTAGTAGAATTAAGAGTTAGCTTAGATGGGCTAGGATTGCTCAATTCAGGCCAAGGCTTGTTAAAATCCATGTGGCCTCTGTGTGCTCAGTTATAATGTCTGGATAAAGATTAACAGCCACCAAACCAATTAATGATAATACAAATACTCTTAAACAATTTACTTACTTGTACAAATGGCACCCAATGCCCAATGTAATTTAAATAACATTTTTACAAGATATAACTTAAAAAAAAAGGAAGTGGATGGGGGATTTGATGTGGAAAAGGGTGGGAGGGGGAGTATGGACGGTATTATGATTGAGATGTAACTTGAAGAAATAAAAAAACAGATATTCACATAAGCAAGAAAAAAATAGGTAGATAACTCTTATCTTTGAGTTCTTTTCCCTTAGGTACCTGGATCTAGATTTGATTGACATTAGTGTAGCACCAAACTCAGGAATTGACAAGAATCCCTTCCTATAGTGTTTCCTAAAAATCCATTCTATTGTATATTGGTGATATTTCTTCCCTAAAAAATTGCCAGAAATGAACAGTGAAACCACCTGTGTCTAAAATTGTCTTTGGATGAAAGCTTCTAATTTCAGACTCATTCTCTGTTGATAAATTAAGGTTATTAAAATTCTATATATTTTTCTAAGGTCTGCTTGAATTATTTGTGGTATTTAAGGAATGCATCTGTTTTATCATGCTCTTGGTTTGTTTTTTTTTTTTTTAGTATCATGGAAAAGGTCATTGTGTTTTCTTATTTTTTTACTTAATGTCTAGAGGTTTATAATGATGCTAATTATTTTGATACTACCTATCATAATAAATTATAGGTATGCTCATTTTTGTTATTTAGACTTTCTGTGTCTTATTAATGATTTTGAACATGTGACTGAAAAAGCTTTGTTTGTGTACTATAAGTTTTCTACTTTATATGCTATTGATTTCTAATCCTAATTTTCTTCTAACTTTTTCATTTAATTTTCAGGCTAATTTTTTTTTAATTTAAGTGAATATTTTAAAATTAATATTTTATATTTGTGCTGCTAATGTTTTAACACTGTATATGCTAATCTAATCACTATTTTAGCACAATTTTGCAAAATATATGCTGTATTGTCTTTATCATCCAGCTTGACATGATTTCTTATTTTATTTTCAGATTTTATTTGATTGAAGATTTATAGATGTGTTTTAAATGCAAAATATTTAGATTTTAAAAGGTTTTCTTTTAATCAATGATTGATGAATTAATTTAAGTGCCTCCAAGAAACATACAAAGTATGATTTTGTTGATTCTTATTGAACTTAAGACCTTTTTGTGGTTTGGGAAGCTTTGTATTATGCATTTAAATGGCGTGTGATGCAGCTGTTTGGTATAAACTTTGATATACATACAAGTGATTGCTTGTATGATAGAGAATTTGTAAAGTACTCTCTACATTCTGACTGAAAATGACTATCATTTTCTGTTCCAAGCCCCCACATATGATTGTGAAGTGACAGACTCCTGTCTCTGAGCTTCACTCATTTATTTTGGAGACTAATCCATAGGCAAACTATAGCAGAACTTTCAGACCTGCCAGCAGGAAAATGACATAAAGGCTTTTTAATATTTTAAAGCTCAGGCCCTTAACTGGGCAGTCTCCCAACCAGCTTTCTAATTTAACATAACTAATCCTGGCAGTACATCCTGCCAAAATGTCTACCTCGTCCTGTCTGCTCCTGTTCACTTCTGTCAGTTCACTTGGAAAATTTCCCGCCTTTGCTTTCTTCTCAAAGACTCCTCTCTCTCCCAGAAGTTCTGCCCTTCAGTTCCTGCCTACCTATTGGCTGTCAGATATTTATTTTAACCAATAGGCAAGTGAGAAAGGAAGAATCTTTACAAAATATAAGACCAGTGATGGTCCATAGAAATAACATTACTATGATCCAGCTAGCACTTAGCTGTCTGTTGGTTTAGCAATCAACAACTGAATATAAGTCACACTTTCACACAATGTACCCCAACATCAAACATATAGAATCTTTCATGTAAAACACCATTTTGTTAAATTTACATGATAGCATGTCTGGAAATATACTTTGATTTGAAATCAGTATTTAATTACCACATTAAATCTTAACCTTTATATTTATGATTCCACTGTTTTTTTGTTTGATTCTATCATTATTATTTCATTTTTATTGTACTTTCTATGTATCTTCTTCAGCTTTAACTATATATATATTTCTATGTATTTCTCATGATTATTCAAATGTCTCCACATTCCTTCTTTGATCTGATACTCAACATTTGGCTAAGATCAAGTGTACTACTTGTTCCTATCAGAGTCTCTATTTAAATTTATTATTTTTAAGCTGTATAAAAATTAAAACATAAATAGTGTGCTCTCTAAAATGCACTTTCTTGTTTTAAAATGTGAATAAACTAATATTTCCTGTAGTCAAAAGAATATTAAAGATTTATACAAAGTTATTATAAAAACTCGTAACTGTTATGAACTTCAAACATATATTTGAAGGCTGTATTATGGAAAATGTTATACTTCTTGTCATGATTGTGCACCTTTAAACACTTATGTAAATCTTGTCTTAACATCTGGTTCCAATAACACTTTGCATAACCTGTAGCATATAATTTCATTCCAAACAAACTTTTTTTATAAATCAAATTTCAGTGTTCCAGTTTGTGGAATAATTACTGTGATGTTTTTGTTTTATATTACCAAATAAAGGATGCTCAAACATCAAAAATCAATAACTGCTTATAAAAATTTTTACTTTGTTTAATTTTCTACATTTACCAAGTAATGATAATTTTATGAATACTTTTTTATTATTTTAAAATATACTTTAAAATATAGAATCAGCAGTAGGATATCTTATATATAAAATTTAATCTGATTTCACTATTTCAAATATTTAGCATAATATATAATTGTAAGTTACTATTTACATTGGAAGCATCTTTTTTCCACACAATTTTATTCTAACTACATCTAATTTTAATTGTTTTCTTTTCTCAACAAAATATGGAAGTCCATATTTATTTTCTTAGACTTTTGTTATTTTTTTTTCTTTTTAGATTATAACTACATTGTTTCTTTACTCCATCTCCTCACTCCAAACTCTCCCATATAACTATCCCTACTCTCTATCAAATTAATGACCTCCTTTATCAACAAATATTGTTACATATATGTATGTATATACATACATATAAATATATGTATATATTCCTAGATTCACTCACACACATATTCATAAATTCATAAGAACACTTTACTCAGTCTGTATCTTGTTACTTAAATATATGCTTGTAGGGCTGACCACTTGGTGTTAGACAACCAATTGGTGTGCTCTTCTCTCAAAAATGAACATTCCTCCCAGTCTCAGCATATTCATGTTGCCTGTAGTAATTTGTATAGGGCTGAGGTCTCATGATCTTTCCTTCACTTCAGCCTGTCCATTGTTGTTGTCCTTGTACAGGTCATGTTTGGAGAATCATGTTGGTGAAACTTTATGTGTATAGCTTCTGTTATACCAGGAGACAGGGTATTACAGAAAATTGTCTTATCACTTGGATATTAAAGTTTTTCTGATCTCTCTTCTTCAATGTTCTGTGAACGTTAGATGCGGGAGTCATATCCATGGTGACTCTACTCCACAATTCTGTATTTCCATTCATTGTGTTTTTCTGTAATGTTTTCCATATGTTGTAAAGAGAAGTTCTCAGTAAGGCGTGAGGAAAAGATTTATCTGTGAGGATAGAGAGAAATATTTAGAATATAGTGAGAAATTATGATGGTTTAGTAAATTGGCAGTTGTAGATTCTCATTCAAGAGCTTGGTTTTGGTTGTGTGACGAGTCTTTTCCTGGCAAGTTCAACACTACATACATGTCTACACATACCGAATATATGGCTCATGACAGACAAAAATACAGGTGCCACCAAAATCTGACTTGGTAAACCATGAATTTTTATTGGCGTTATGTACAGGAATATAGGTAAGAGGTTACTTAATGGAGCAGAAATTGCTCAAAGACAGTGTGGTATCATCAAAATCCATCCCAGCACAGATTACAGCTCAAAACACATGGGTGATAGACCACATTGCACAACCTGCACTGAGTTCAACAAGTTGGATGGTGTCCATTCCATGTGATTTTGCTCTAAAGCTCTCCCACCAAGATCACCTCCTTTCTACTTCTTACAGGCAGCTGGTCTGGTCTTAGAATCTTCTTTTCAGATTGGCTTGTCTGAGGCAAAGTCTGTGTGCATGGTGACTATCACTAAGTCTAACATCAGTTTTCAACCTCCTGTCATTTGGAAATGGAACATGCCCCAAACTGTGTCATTTTCACATCTACATCAGTCATATTGATGTGTGGTCAAACTTTGAGGAGATGTAGTATAGTGAGAAATTTAGCTTCTTGAGAGAAGCAGTAGGAAGGAAGAATAAGAACCTAAAACTCCCTCTTCTCCTTTCATTTCTATTCATAAGGTAAAGGCTCCACTCACCACATGCATCTGAAGATCAGTTAATTTAAACGTGGACTGAACACTCTGAATCTGAGTAAAAAAAAAAAGTGTTTTACAATTTGTCTCAAGTACGTGTTAGTTACTGATGAAAACCAAAACCGAGGGAAAGAACGAGAGAGAGAGAGAGAAAATAGAAAGTTGAGCAGTTGAGCACCAGGTCACTTTTAAAAATCTGTCAAGACTGGTATGTGTCATTCTTGAACATTCCATATCATCTTCTCAAAAGAGTAATCCTGACACACAAAAAAAATACATAGCCATTTATCCATTAATTATTAGTGGTATGCTATGAAATAAAGAGATTCATGAGTTAGCGATGTCTCAGTAGTGAAGAGTAATTACTGCTCTCAAAAAACCATCCTTTACCCCTTATCCCTTCCATCTGGTGGGAGGGCGAGAGTGGGAGGGGTGGAAAGAGGACACTGTGATGGAGATGTAACCTGAAGTAATAAATAAATATTAAAAACCCATCCTTAACCTTGTCAATGATATTCTACTATACTTGTATACAGGAGCCTAGGATAACTGTCATCAAACAGACTTCACGTAGCAACTGATAGAAACATATGCTGAGACCCACATAAGGCAGAGTTTGGGAATACTGCAGAATAGGGAAGAAGGGAAGATTAAAAGATCTAAAGGAGTCAAGGACACTACAAGAAAACCTGCAGAGTCAACTATCCTGGGATCATAGGGTCTCACAGACACTGAAAAACCAAGAGAGCATTCATGGGACTGACCTAGACCCTCTGCACATATGTAATAGATGGGTAGTTTGGTCTTCATGTGAGACTCCTAGCAGCAGGATCAGCAGAAGCAGATCCTGACTATCGTGCCTGCTTTTGGGACTCGTTGGCCTAACTGGACTGCCTCAATAGGAGAAGATGAGCCTAGTAATTGCAACTTGATATGCCAAGACTGACTGATATCCATGGGAAGCCTCACCTTTTCCGAGGAGAAAGGGAGAGGAGTTGATAAAATGGGACTGGGAGAAGAGGAGGGAAAGGAGGTTGATATGAGGATGTACAGTAAATAAATAATTAAGAAAAAAGACCCCCTTGATTCCCTATCAAGAGGTTCACAATCACTTATAACTGAAGCTCCAGATATCCACAGACAATGCAAGACTCATACATATAAATACTCAAGCAAAGGCTCATCCATGTACACAATAGTAAAAATAATTCAAAGGGAAACATACTAATCAATGTTATCAGTCATAAATAAGCAGATAATTAGAAGGAAAATAAAAATCAATTTTCCTTTCTGGAAAGGAACATAATTGCCAATATTGATTAGCATGTATTTTAACTATTCAATTTTTCATGTATTATCTAACCAGAGAGACTTCTAGGAAGCATTCCTGAGCACCAGCCAATGCTTTTCCAGTTGCGGGTTATATTGCTGTGATCTTCAATATGCTATCTGAATTTTCTAGTTGTAAAATTACATTTAGCTATGTATTTTCTTTGTTTAAGCATTTTGTCCTTATTCTTTGAGACAGTAAGTATTATACTGTGGCCACGCGTCCTTCCACATGTTTGTGTAAATCTAGGACACTAAAAGCACTTTGTGTATGATAAAAGCTTTGTGCAAAAACAATTGAATATTAAATCCTTCTTTTAAATAATGAATGAAGTAATTTCTGATGTTTCTAAATAGGTCACACTTCTGCCAGAACATAAATCAGGCTGGTAATTGTTACTTTATCTGTTTTGCTGACATTAGTAGGGTTGATTATTGACGATTTACATAGGAGATATGCTGTTATGACCATAACTAAAATTATGACAATATTTGTATTCCATTGCTTTATTTTCAAAGGACAATAAATCCGAAGTTTCATAAGTTTACAGGTTTCCAAGTAAGTTATTAATAATGAAAATAGGTTTTTATTATTTAGCAGTTATTCAAACACAGAAAGATTTATAAGCCTAAATCGCTAAAGAAAATAAAGACTATTTTATCAAGTACATACATCCCCTATTTTCTTCCAGGCACTGTGTAAATTGTTTTATATGTATCAATTCAATTAGTGTCTTTCATATACTAGGAAAATTAATAGCTCTCGCTCAGTCATGATAATTAAGGCATATGTTATTTTGTTCAATCCCGTGGTTAAGAATATAGTATAAACTTGACAGTATGATGGAATTTTCTTAGACAAAATTTACTGCAAAGAATGTGAAATGCATGTAATGAGTTCTATCTCAAGTTTTTAGATAAATAAGTTTATGTATATTTATTTTACCTTTTACATTATAATATTAATATTAAGAATGTCATAAAGCTAAATCTCCAAAATGATGTTAGCTCTGTTCTAATGATTAATTAAAATCATGTTAAATTTATTTTATTTTGTCCTTGTTGGCATGTGAAAGTTTTCTGAGTATAAAAGTGTAAAAATATAACATATATATCAAGACATGTTGTGATAGTGTATTCCTGTAATCCTAATAATTGAGATGCTGAAGAGGGAGATGTAACATTTGAATCTACCTAGGCTACATAGTGAGTCTCTAACAAAACAAAATAAACAAGCAAAAAGGACAATGAAGTTTAATTTCAAATAGCAAGATAAATAGTATTTATTTGCTACCACTCACTTATTCACATATAAATATTTGAGGAATGAAACTAGACAGAGAGAGATTATAGATTGAAAATACTTTTCTTTCAATGTTGAATCTTGACAATCTATATTGAATATAAATTATGCCTTAACCACCAATCATATGCATTTAAAAATCTACCAAGAATCTGAAAAGTCTACAATGAGTATGAAGAAATTATTTTCATGAACAAGAAGTGTTCTATTCCAAAAAGAACATACCACCATACAGACTGTTGGTGACTTTGGAGATAGTTCATTGGATAAAGTGCTTGCACTGTGATCACAGACACCTGGGTGTAGTCTGAGAATCCATGTGAAAAATTCTGGAATAAAATCCATGCTTTCATAAACAGAAGACAGGTTAGATCCCTAGGCCAAGCTCCCTGTGGTCTACCTGACTGGTAAGTGCTAATATAATGAGGCTTTGTCTCTCAAATAAACAAAGAAAAGAGAAACAATACTTGAGGTTGTTTTCTGATTTTCACACACTCTTTAATACACAGACACACACAGCATATCCTCTAAAACCACAGAATTCAAGAAATTATTGTACAAGAAGTCTGAAAACCTACTTTATTACCATACAATATCATCTGTTCCTGAGACTCAATGATAGAAGTGCATTTTTAAAAACTTTTCCCTTTTTGTTCTACTTACTTTTCTCTTTACTACTCTTTTTATAACAATAAATAAAATATAAAGCAATAACAATTAGGCAACAATTATGAAAATTATATTGTATAACATACATTCCCAATGTCCAGTCCATATGTATTTGGCAACTAATAATAATAATCTATTATCTATCCATCTTGGTGAGTTTAAAGTTCATTACTTAAATCAGTTTCCATCCTAACTTGTATTACCAACTTAAGAAAATCCTCTTAGACCAAGAACATCCTTTTAATTCCTAAACAACTTAAAACTTAACTGTGAGACTACAAACAATCTTCAACCACAGCAGAGACCTGAGAAGAATAAATATTATCATAACTTCTAATGTTTTAATTAAAAAATTAGTAATATTCAAGAAATAATCTATAACTATTAGGTCTCTCTTGAAGCATATTTGCGAAGAAAAAGAACACCTTGTATAGTATAAATTACTGAGAATGAGCAGTAAATTTTTAAGGTTATATGGTACTTTTGTTAAGAGATAATGACTGAATGTTTCACCGGTTAAAAATCTATTTCATGTGCTTTTCTCGTCCCATGTCACTGTCATACTAAGGGAAGAGGCATGAAACATAAAAGTTTAGGGTGATGATTACCAATAGTTTTGTTATAATTTGCAGTTCAACTGTTTTTCTTCTTTGAGTTCTTGGATAATATGTTTACCTCCTTTTATTTGGGGAATTATAATTTAATTACATTGTTTCTCCTACCCTCTCACATACCAGTTCTTGCTCTTTTTCTGAATCATAGATTCTTTTTACATTTATTTCTCTTATGTACACTTCTCTGTGGATATGCATATATATTTATGAATAAAGAAATGCAACCTGCTCAGTCTTCATAATGTTGCTTGTATATATGTTTTCAAGACTTACCATTTGGTATTGGATAACCAGTTGATGTGCTTTCCCTGAGGAAGACTGTTTCTCCTGCTTTCAGCACTTCTTAGTTACTTTGTGTAGGGTTGTGATCTCATGATCGTTATCTCACCCACTTACCACATCTATTGTTGTTGTCCTTGCTCACCTTATGTTTAGGCAGTCATGTTGGTGAGACTTCATGTGCATAACTTCTGACATTAGTAGGAGACAAAAACTAGTACAACAAACTGGCTCTTGAATTCTTCAGCCACCTTATTATATTGTTCCCTGTAGTTTTCCCTGGGACTTGTTTTTTTCACTTTGCTGCACAATTCTACATTTTGACTGGTTTTTGTTTTATTTTAATGGTCATCTGTTAGAAAGAGAAGTTTCACTGATTATGGGTATGAAATTTGGGAACCAGAAGGTGTCTGTACATACTCATTAGCTGAGACTTTTTTCTTTTTTTTAATTTATTTTTTATTTCTTCAAGTTACATCTCAATTGCAATCCCCTCCGTACTCCCCCCTCCAGTCCCGCCCTCCCACCCTTTTCCCCCTTCCTTTTTAAAAAAAAAAAATTAAGTGTAAGGTATATCTTTTCCCCCTAACAACTGCCCCTTTTAGCCAAAAAATGACTCTTTCTCTTATAACAATAAATATAATACAAACAACAGAAATAATTAGGCCACAACTATGAGAGTTATAGGGCTTAGCATACATTCCCAGTGTCCAGTCCTTACATATTTGGCACCTGATTTTAACATTCTACTATCTAACCATCTCCATGAGTTTAAAGTTCTATACCTTACTCAGCTTCCATCCCAAATTGCATCACAATTTTAAAAACATCTTCTTAGATCCAGAACACCCTCTTAATTCTAAACAACTCAAAATTTAACTATGAGACTCTAGCTATCTAGTTTTCAACCACCTCAGAGACCTGAGAGGGATAAATATATCTGATTATATAGGAAGTGCAGGGCCTGCAGCTTCCAAAACTAAGAAATGACATGCCAGAGGCTGCTTGAACAGTTTCCCAATTTCTCTCCATACATTACAGCATCAATATTCAGCAATTTAGCCCCATTTCTCTGACAGACATTGATTGTAAAGCAGGAATTATTAAGGACTTGCCTACCCTGTCTTGGTAGACTTTTTTTTTTTAGCACTGCAGTTCTTACTGAGACTTTCCATAACATCTGAGCATCGGGTTTGAGTGCTTCCTCTTCCATTGAGGCCATGTACCAAAACTCCTTTAGGGGAAAGTGATAAAAAACAAAAACAAAACAAACAAAAAGCAGGCATCAGAGTCCTTGCCAGATACAATCCCTGCTCCACTTGCTAGGGGGCACACAAGATGACCAGTTACCCATAAGCTACATATGTTTGGGGGCCTAGATCCAGTTAATACATGCCCTTTGATTGGTGATTCAGTCTCTGAAAGCTCCTATGGGCATAGGTTAGTTGTCTCTGTTGATCTTCTTGTAGAGTTCTTGTCCCCTCCATGTCTTTCTATCCTTCCCCCATTCTTCCAAAAGACACCCTTCTTTCCACCAAATGTTTGGCAGTGAGTTTGGCCTCTTGTTGGATTCTCTGCTGCAAGGAGGTTCTCAGAGAAGAGTTATGCAATTCTCCTCTCTCTATAATCATAGTAGAGTATACTATGATCTACTGTATATTTATCCCTGCACATCTTGTATACATGGTAAATTTTGGGTTGAAGGTTTTGTCGGTGGGTTGATGACCCCTCCCTCCACTAGAAGTCCTAACTAGCTAGAAGGAAGACTCTTCAGTTCCATATCCCTTGCTGCTAGTAGTCTCATCTAGAGCCATCCAGGGACCTACAGTCTTCCCATCTTGTCTCAGAGATGGCCCCCTCTTAGTTTCCCATCTTTCACCCAACCCTCTTGCCTCCCATCCCTGCTCTCCATACAACTGATCCCCTCTCCTTTTCCTCCTTTACCTCTCCTTCCAAGTTCCCTCTCTTCATCTACCTCTTCTGTCTATTCTATTTCCCCTTCTGAGTGTGATTCAAGCATCCTCCCTTGGGTCTTCTTAGTTCCATAGTTTTTTGGGTTGGTGGATTGTAGTATGATTGTCTTGTGCTAAATGGCTAGCATTCACTTATGAGTTAGTACATATCATATATATCTTTCTGGGGGTGGATAACCTCATTCGGGATGATATTTTCTAGTTCCATCTATTTGTCTGCGAAATTCATGTTTCTTTCTTGTTTTTAATAGATAAGTAGCATTGCATTGTGTAACTGTACCACATTGTCTTTATCCATTCTTTGGTTGAGGGACACCTAGGTTGTTTCCAGTTTCTCCCTATTATGTCTAAAGCTCCTATGAAAATAGTTGGGCAAATGTCATTGTAGTATGATGGAGCATCTTTTGGGTATATGCCCAGGAGTGGTATAGCTGAATCTTGATGAGGAACTATTCCCAGTTTTCTGAGAAACATTCAGATTGATTTCCAAATGAACTGTAAAAGTTTGCACTCATACCAGCAATGGAGGTGTTCCTCTTTCTGCAAATCCTTGCCAGTATATGATGTTCCTTGAGTTTTTGACCTTAGCCATTCTGATATGTGTGAAATGGAATCTCAGAGTCATTTTGAGTTATATTTTCCCTGATGACCAAAGATGTTGAACATTTCTTCAAGTGCCTCCTGGCCTTTAGAGATTCCTCTTTTAAAAATTCTTGGTTTAGCACTGTACCACTGTTTTGCTATTCTAGGTTTTTTGTTTTTACATGACATTGAAGATTATTTTTTCAAGGTATGTAAAGAATTTAGTTTGTATTTAATGGGAATTACATTGAATCTGTAAATTGCTTTTGGTAAGATGGCCATTTTTATGTGTTAATTCTGCCAATCCATGAGCATGGGAGTTCTTTCTGTCTTTAGATATCTTCTTCAATTTCTTTCTTGAGAGACTTGAAGTTCATGTTATATAGGCCTTTCACTTGCTTGGTTAGTTATGCCAAGATATTTCATATTATTTGTGGCTGTTGTTACAGGTATTGTTTTCCTAATTTCTTTCTCAGCCCATTTATCATTTTTTAACTGATTTTTTGAGTTAATGTTGTATCTAGCTACTTTGCTGAAGGTGTTTATCAGCTGTAGGAGTTCTCTGGTAGATTTCTTTTGGGGGGTCACTTATGTATACTATCATATCATCTGTGAAAAGAAATACTTTGAATTCTTCCTTATCTATTTGTATCCCTTTGATTTCCTTTAGCTGCTGTCTTATTGATATAGCTAGAACTTCAAGTACTATGTTGAATAGATATGGAGAAATTGGACAGACTTGTCCCTTATTTTAGTGGAATTGCTTTAAGTTTCTGTCCATTTAATGTGATGTTGGTTATAGCCTTGCAACCAGAACTAACCAGAAGGTGTCTGTATTTACTCATTATCTTAAGGTTTTGTTTTTCTTCTCTTTTTTTCTTTTAAAACACTACAGTTCATACTGAGAAGTTCTATAACATCTGAGTTACAATCCACTGCAAACAGCTTCACCAGGGAGACCCTACCTCAGGTTGTTCCATATTATAGGTTTTCACTACCTTTGTAACACATTTACAGAAAAATGTTGTGTATATTTTAAAAGAAATGCTTATTCACAAAAATGGAGGGCATTTATCTTTCTCTTTTTCTTTTCTTTTTTCTTTTTCTCTCATAAATTACATCCTGAGCACAGTTTCCCTTCTTTCCTCTCCTCTCAGTCTCACATACCATATTGATTGAGTGATGTTACATATTCCAAATGTTAATTAATTGGTCCTGCTTGCTGTCTGTTACTTTATTTTCTAATCATTATCTCTGATTGGTTAAATAAATTCTGAGGGCTGAGATGGGGAAAGACAGAGGTAGGTAGGACTAAGGTGCAGGCTTCTGAAGCAGAGAGGTTGATGGGTAAGAGAAGATTCCAAGAGAAGAAACAAAGAGTAGGAAAGAAGACTCATGCCATAGGTTAGAGGAAAGAACTTTATACCTTGAAAGAATAATCTTCAATGTCATGTAAAAACAAAAAACCTAGAATAGCGAAACAATCCTGTTGAAAAATATTAATTAAATTACGTTGGGTGCCATTTGTAGAAATAATTAATTAAATTGTTTACCCAGTATTTATATTATATTTAATTGGTTCTGTGGCTAATCCTTAACCATCCATTATAAAAGAGCACACATAGACACCACGTGGATTTTAACAAGCCTTGGCCTGAATTGTGCAATCCTAGCCCATCTATGCTAGCTTTTAATTCTATTACCCAAATATGACCCCACATATACATATGTCCCCTTGGACTGCAATTCTCCAGGCTATGCTGATATTCCTGGCCATGTGGAATGAGGTTCCTTTTTCTAACCCATGATGTACGTCCTCTTTCATGCTGCTCCTCACTGGAATGAGTTAATCCTCTGTCCAAAGCATAGCTTCCTATTCTAAACTCAGGAAGTCCCACCTTTGCCCAATCTCAGGCCTCGACATTTTATTTAACCAGTCAGAGTCAATATAAGTAACAGACAGCAAACAAGACCAATTAACATTTAAAATGCTTAACATTACCCCATCACAATCCTGTATAATAAAAGAACTTCTGGAGGCAGCACCATTCCATGTGACCTGGAACTTTGGCATAGCATGGAGAAAAACAGTCCAGGGGACATATGTATATTATACGGGTTTTATTCAGAAATAGAATTAAGAAACAGCTTAGATCGACCAAGTTTGCTCAGTTTTGGCCAGGGCTTATTAAAATACATGTGGTGTCTGTGTGCTCTTTTGTAATGGCTGGTTAAGGAATAACAGCCGCCAATCAATTAACAATAATATAAATACTGTTAAATAATTTAATTAGCCTTTTCTACACCACATCTCCCTCCTGTCTCCTAAAGATCCACTTTTACTTAAAAAAGAGCAGGTTTTCCAGAGATATCAACCAAACACTGCATAACAAGTTACAATATGACTAGGCACATGCCCTCTTTTCAAGGCTGGATAAGCCAAACTAGTAGGAGAAAACGAGTCCTCCTCACTCATACTGTTAGGATTTGCACAACACCAAACTATGTAACCATAACATGTATAGAAGGTCGGGCTCAGACCCATGCAGCCTTGTTGTTTCGACCTCTGTGAGCCCCATGAGCCCTGCTAAGTTGATTCTCTGGGCCATGTTCCTGTGGTGTCCTCAACTCTTTTTCTCCTACAGTTCTTCCTCCCCTTTTTCTTCAGAATTCCTTCATCTATGCTTAATGTTTGGCTATTGGTCACTGCATCTACTCCTATCAATTGCTGGATGGAGCCTCTCTGATGATAATTACGCTAGGCTCCTATCTAAGAGTATAGCATGGTATCAAGAGTAATCACTTCATTGACTTTTTTTTCAGTCATGTTTCATTCTTATCCTAGGTCTCTTGTTATCAAGTCCCTATCCAGGTAGTATCAAGCATGGGCTCCATCTTGTGGGATGGGCCATAAGTTGGATCAGTCATTGATTGACTACTGCCACAAGTTCTTTGCCACCTTTATCTAAGCAAGTCTTGCAGACAGGCCAAACTATAAGTCCAAAGGTTTTGTGGCTTGGTTGATGTCCCATTCCTATGACTTGAAGCCTTGCCTGGTTAAAGAAGATGGCCAGTCCATGCTCTGTACACCCTATTACTAGGAGTTCTTGCTAAGGTCATCCTTGCATTTTCAAGTAGTTTCAGTTTCACTAATTTTCCACATCACCCCCAAAGTGCTCCCCCGATTCCAGTTGTCTTTCTCAGTACTCTTTTCCTCCATCCTTCTCCCCCACCTGATGTCTTCTGTTCCCATCCCCACCTGTCCTGAGTCCAACTGCTGTTCTTCTCACTGTTGAGAAAAACATGACCAATGACCTGCTTCCAAATCTGTGTAGCATTATACTGTAAGAAGAAAAATGGGTGGGGGAGACTATAAATACTTTGATTTCTTCCAATAAAGGGAAAGGAAAAAATTCAAAGTAGAAAGCACATTGACAGCTTTCATAATTGATATTCATAAAAAATTGATACATTATTTGCAGAAATGTTTGGACACTGGTGAAAATGAGTTGCTTATGGAGAAACATGTTTGATTTCAATTGAGATTTCCCCAGTGAAGTACATGAAGAAAATCATAAAGTGTCAATAAATATCATTTCCATTCTCTACCTTACTGACTCACTAAAATTCCATGCTAATGGAGATTGTTAGCTTATCCAAAAAAAAAATTAAAATTAAATGGAAATAGGTTTGAACTGCTGATTTTTGAACTGACAACCCATTTATTTCACATATCTTAAATTCTTTTTATGATATTTCTTTATTAATTCAATTTACATCTGGAACACAGCCCCCTCCCTCTTCCCCTTCCAGTTCCACCCACCCACACTCTTGCCCCTCCACCTCCAACACATGAATATCAACAGAACCAACCAATCTAGAATCTTACAGAGACTGACACACTAACCAATATCTTAATTTCTTAAATAATATGAACAATGTGTCTCTCTGGTATGCAATCTACTGGAACAAGCACCAGATGCATCATAATTTGCACAAATATGTACAGGGTACCCACCATTAAATTAATATGTAGAAAATGAGAAAATAAAGATACTAAAGAAGATAGATTATCCTTGAATAATGCATGGTTATTTTATGACTCTATTATAATTAAATGTAGAAATACAGAACATATAGTTCATTTCAGCACAGATATTTCTAGTACTTTAATTTCATTATTGGAAACTATACATGTTCATTCTTAATAGAAGTTAATAGTGTCTATTATTTCTATAGGCACAGCCATATGCTTAATGAGAGTTAGGAAATACTAAGCTGAATATAGAGCTTGAATAATAAACTGAGTTTGTATGCTCCTTTCTGAATTCACACACTATACCAGGTTTTCATAAGCTTCAAGGGCCTTGGAATGTTATTTAAGTTTTTAGTGATAAACTACTATGACTTTGTTTTACACTTTAATTTGCATTTTATGTTATAACTTCAGACAACTTATTGCATTGATATTTCTCCTCCACAAGGCTTTAATCCAAAGCTCTAGAGAGTTATCTGAAATCTGGATAATCCAGAATCCTATATCCACTGCCTTTGTTGTCTGCATGTATACCTATTGTAAACTTTAATTTATAACTAAGAGCAACAAAACATCAGAACTAACTAATTATGAAATGAGATAATTACAACAATATGTGACAATGAAAATTCTGAAATTTATCCTTATATTAAAATTTTTAATATATTTGGAACCCAGTTGACTATATGCAACTGAAATTATGAATATTTAAATATATTGAGAAAATTCTATTCAATAAAGAATATATATGTGTGAGAGAATATAAGAGAGAGAGGGAGAAAAAGGAAGAGAGAGAGAGAGAGAAATAGAGCAGTGACTTATAATCCAGTCCCTGTATACAATACTAGAAGAAGATTCTTTTTTATTTTTAACTTAATTTTCATGTTTATAGATGTTTTGTCTGTATATATGTGTGTGTGTTTACCATGTAAATGCCTGATACAGAGACAAATATAAAACATGTTATCCCCTAGAGCTAGAACTGATAAACAATTGTGAACCACACATGGTCCAAGGAATTGAATTTGGGTCCTCTGGAAAAGCAGCCAGTATCTTAACCACTAATTCACTTCTCTTGATAGCTAATAGATACTCATGTCAACTAAAAGTATCTAAATGAATAAGAAGAGAGAAATTTACCTCAATACCCAATCTTTACAGTAAAATTGTATGTAATGATGAAATACATTGTAGTGTAACATGGCTAGGGAAAGGGGGTACCTAAATTTAGTTATCTTCTGAATATTCCTGTCAGGTGTTATAAATGGAAGATTTATGTATTTAAATATTTGACATATTTAAAATCAATGTTTATAAGTGTGCATATTACTGGGTTAGTTACACTAGATTGTAATAGATACTAGATTGAGAGATACAAAGAATATGCATTCAATTCTGACCTCTCTTTATCTTTCAAATCTCCCAAGCACACCAACTACTGGTAACAGCTATTAAACATTAGTAGGGCAATTTTATTCATTTGATTTTCGGAAGGTTGTATTAAACTGTTTTAGGTGTCTTTTCAATTTCTATATTGAAAATAGATTTTTTTTTCATAAAAATTATGATAATGATTTCTCCTCCCTCATTTTCTCTCATGTTTTCTCCACCTATCCAATTCCATATGTTCTTTCTCTCTCTTTAGAAAACAAACAGTCAAAGCAAGCAACAAAACCAGAATAGAACAAAACAAACAAAAAGGAAATAAAAAAAGAAAAACCATAAGAGGTACATATACATGCCCCAACACACCACCCTTCTCCTCCAGATCCACTGCTCTGCTGATTGCCTTCAGAAAGGAGCAAGATTCCCACAGATATCAACTGATCACAGCATAGCAAGATTCAGTAAGACTAGGCACAAACTTTCATGGCAAAAAAGTACAAGGCAACCCTTCAGGAAGAAATGTAACCCACAAGCAGGCAGAAGAATCAGAGTTCCATCCACTCTACTAGGTCACTGAGTTATCCAGCTTCCAGTTCCAGGGCCTTCTAGACCGTGTTAGGCATGGGCTTGCTCCTGTGGCCTGGGTCTCAAGTTAGACCATTTGTTGTTCACTCCCAGTAGCTCTGAGCCACCATTGTCCCTGCTCATCTTGTAGGCAAGAAGGGTTGTGGGTTCAAAGTACTATCACAAGGTTATTATCCCAGTTCCACCATGAGGGCCATTACCAGTATACCAAAGATGGCCAGATCAAGCTCTAAAACCTCCATTACAGTAGAATATATATCTTGATCATAACCAATAGCTATCTAAATGCACTTAACCTCCACTCAATAAGGGGAAATTCATGCCTGATACTGCAAAACTTACCAACAACTCATGACTGGTGAGGTCATATATCTTAGAGGAGAATCTACAACTGCCACTTTTCTAAACTACTATATTCTTAACTGCTTTTTAAATATTATCCTTAAATTCATAAAATCTAAATATGTATCTATGGTAACAGGTAAGGTATCTGACCTTCCCTCAAAGATACTTCATTTTTGTAGTAGCTCAAAACCACTAAAGAAAGCAATTTATGCTCTCAGAACACGTAGTGAGCATGCATAGTTGCATATTGTAATTATAGCATGAGGAAGGAAGATTAGGTAAAAATTAATAAATTACATGAGAAATAACAACTTTGAAAAGAAATATAAAAGGGTTGTTTGTTTATTGCTCAAATATTCACAACAACTTACAATTATAGTCTTTAATAGTCCATAAATAAATAAACTTATTTTGGTAATATTGTAGAAAAGGTAGTCCGAAGTGACATGAAATGTATACCTAGAAGAGAAAGGAAGGAGGAATGATAGAAAAGAGCTTAGTGACACATTAAAAAAAGATATGATCTACCATAAAATTACATTCATAATGAGAAAACAAACCAGGTAAGATTCTCAACATGCTTGCCAAGGCATACATATTGAGTATGTATGTCAAAATAATAGAATAAAATTAAGACACTAAGAAAATGAAAAACCAGATAAATGAGAAGGATGAAAGTTTACATTGCTTATCTTAGAGCAAAAAGTAAGTGACAGTCTTTAATTAAGTTTCCCTATGTTAAAAATTTATTGAGATAATAAAGAATAATTATATATATATGTATATATATATAAAGTGACAGATATTATATTTGATGTGATAAATACCAAAGTCAGAATATTTTCAGAACTTAAAAGTTTAAAACAGATTAAATAATTTTAACTCTCTGACATAGATGAAAAAGTAACATATGTACAAGTTAAAATTATTTTCAAATTGTATTAAATCTAAAAATTTCATAAAATTAATTTTGATCATATTTATGCCCTCACTCCTTTCTAATCCATCCACTATGATATGTGCAAAACTTTGTGTCTTCTTTTATATTTTTGTAGCCTATCAAATACAGTTTGTGCTGTTCATACATATTTTCATGCATGGACTTCACTGAAGTTAATCATACCACCAGGGACCAACCCCATAAAGAAAACTGACTCTTCTCTCCCAAACCTATAACCTACCAATAGGTTCATATTTAGGAGTGGGGCTCCTAAATATGAACCTATGTGGTGACTCACAGGTACTATTTCCACAGGAAAGGATTGGGAGGTGTGTCATTGTTGGAGGAAGTATTTCACTGGAAATGGGCTTTGAAGTATCAGAAGCCCAAACCAGGCTTAGTGACTTCTGACTCCCCTATCTCTCTCAACTTGGTGCCTTGGATCCAGATGTAGAATTCTTAGCCACCGTGTCTGGTGATTGCCACTATATTCCCAGACATGATGACAGAGAATTAAACCCCTGAAACTCTAAGCAAATCCAAATTAGGTGATTTTCTTTTAAGAATTGCCATGTTTTGTCCTTTTTGGACAGCATTCTCTCTACAGTTGAAGCAAGGGATTTTTCTTGCACAGTGACAAGCTTGTCACTAATACAACCATATCCAAATGAAGATTCTTCAATGCTCATCCTCTACTTGGAGTAGAATAGGAGGTGTTGTCAGGACCTAAAGCAAGTAAGTGGACAGCCTAGCTCTTCCAAGACAGGGTAGGGAAGTCCTTCATAATTCCTACTTTACAATTAATGTGTGTGAGAGATACTGGGCCAAGAGGCTGAAGATAGATGCTCTAATGTATGGAGAGAAATTGGGGACTATCCAGGCAGCCAGTTTTCTGTCATTTCTCAGTTTTGGAAGCTGCTGGATCTGCACTTCCTGTATAATTATATATATTTATCTTTCTCAGGTCTCTGATGTGGTTGAAGACTAGATAGATAGTCATAGTCTCACAATTAAATTTTAAGTTGTTTAGGAAATAAAAGGATATTCTGTATCTAAGTAGATGTTTATAAGTTGGTAATGCAAATTAGGATGGAAATAAAGTTAGGTGTAGAACTTTAAACTCATGAAGATAGATAGATAGCAGGATATTAATATCAGTTGCCAAATATGTATGGACTGAACATTGGGAATATATGTTATACCCTATAATTTCATAATTGTGGCCTAATTATTTAAAAAAAAGAATTATGAGTTTGGGAGAAAGGAGAAAAGGTGAGAGGTTGAGACAGAAAGGGGTGGAGGGAGAACATTTTGATCGAGATGTAACTTGAAGTAATAAATAAACATAAAAACAAACAAACAAATAAAGAGGAATTGCCATGATCATAGTGTCTTTACATAGTAATAGAACAATGACTAAAACACTGGGTTCCAAGAAACTTTTAATAGACATGAAAACTTGTGTCAATTTGAATTGTCTTTATGTCAGAGTTGTATGACATATTGAGTACCAGGAATCTGGGAAGACTGGGTTGAGGTGATAGAAGATTTGGAATCCCTACTGAGTGGAAACAACAAATGATAAATTCATCACTGTGAAAAACACTGACAGCATATAATAAATAAATGATATGCAGCCCTCTTTTTCTATTCCATAGAAAAATAATGATGTATTGAGACTAAAAGTTATGTCATTGGATTTTTTAAGTGTGTAATATTTGTCACATCACCTAATACTTTACTATAGAATCCAGTCAGTCTAAATGTCTCGTAGCTAGTATCTTATATTTAGTTTCTCATAGGGAGCTAATTCTCTCTACCAAACATGTTTCCTTAAATCACAACTGTACTTGGCAATAGAGGTACCTTTCTTTATTTTGAGTTCAGAGATGATATGAGTTAATTATGTATGTCTGGGTCTTCCCTTACATTCAAATAACATATTTTATCAAAATCTCTAAGCACTAAGAGGACAAAAACTGCACCTGCTATTTATGTGTCTAGTATCTACTTGAAATTTTAATGTAGCTACCAAATAGATAGTGAAAAAGAAATCATGGACCAAATCAAAGCTATGGTGGAGAAAAATATTTCTTCTCTAAAATAAGGAACAATTATCTAAAGATTGTCATTTTTAATGTTTATTGTTCACCATAGAACAAATGAATATAGAATTTTAAATTTATAAATATACCATTTCCTTTGTTAACTGTCTATTTCTAATATAGCCATGAATAATTTGAAATTTCTCTGTTTTCAATATTGAAAAAAGAAGCAATCTCTCTGTTGTCTGTGTTACAATTTGTTGAAATCAATGTAACTATGTTAGTTTTCTGGTTTTGACTCCTACATTACCATTTTAAATTAAAGTTTTAATTAAAATAATTTATAATATTTAATCTTTTGCTAGTGAAAACTTTTTAATGATCTATTCAGACTGAAAGTAATTTTTTTTTTTTTGATTTTCGAGATAGGGTTTCTCTGTGTAGCCCTGGCTGTCCTGGACTCACTTTGTAGACCAGGCTGGCCTCGAACTCGCAAAGATCCGCCTGCCTCTGCCTCCCAAGTGCTGGGATTAAAGGCGTGCGCCACCACTGCCCGGCTTGAAAGTAAATTTTTGATCAAATTTTATTTTAAGTATGATTTGATTATTTTTCTCATATCGTTACATATGTATTTCTTGTCCTAGAAACACTGATAATTTTCTCAGTCACAAAGCGACACTGATAAATTGTCATGTTTTTAGCCAGCAATTACCTATGCTTCTATCTTCTCTTCTTAATTCTTAATTCAAACTTTTTAAAACACAACTTAGGACACATATTAACAATCTTCTCCTTACTAATACAAAACGATTTTTAATCATTTAAGAAACAACTATGATTGAAGTATAAAATTGTACTGGAGAGAGAGAGAGAGAGAGAGAGAGAGAGAGAGAGAGAGAGAGAGACTTAGTTCTCTGACTGAGAGGCAGTAGCTTCTCTTAAGGGAGCTGGACCTTTGAAATGAATTCCTTTTTGGTTTCTTGCTCTTTGGCTAGGAAACTGCCTTTTACCCCGGCCTTCTCAGGCTGTAAGCATGGATTCTAATTGCTCCATTTTGGGTGTCATTTGTAGAAGTAATTAATTAAATTATTTACTAGTATTTAAGTTATTGTTAATTGGTCAGCAGAGTTAATCCTTAACCTGCCATTATAAATAAACACACACATAGACCTGTTAGATTTTAAGAAACCTTAGCCTGGATTGTACAATCTTATCCTATCTAAGTTAGCGCTTAATTCTGTTCCCCAAATATGAACCATGTATGCATATATCCCCTGGGTTGTTATTCTCCACACTATGCTGATGTTCCAGGCCATGTGGAATGAGGTTCTTTTCTCAAACTAATGGGGTGTGTCCTTCTTCCTGCCCTTCTTGCTTCTTTTCCTCTTCCAAGATCCTCCTGTCTGTCCCAAAAGCCCAAGAACCTTTGCCCAGCCTACCATTCTCTCTGCTCAATCACAGGCCTTGAACTTTTACTATAGTCAGTCACAGACAATGATATGAAAGCATGGTAACACAGCATTACTTGATGTACAACAAACAGGTTTCTGGGAGCAGGTTAATTAACATTTAGAATGCATAACATCACCCCAACAACTGCCTCCTTTTGTCTAATAAAAAAGCTAATTTTTTAACTCACATAGTAAAAATAGTAAGAACAAATATGAAACAATAAAAAATATATAAGTAAATAACTAAATATATAACTAATTAATATGATATTATTGTATATTATGTATAATATTATTAATTAATAAATATATAAAAGTTTTATATATATAAAAGTTATTTATATATATAAACACATAATGTTTAGCCTATTTTTATCAAGAACCTTGAAAAAAACCATGTATCATATCTTGGTGAGTCTAAAGTTCCAAAGGTAAATATTTTCTATCATATCCTGTATTTATCAGTCTAAAAACATCTAGATATTAAACAACTAAGCTCAATTGACAATTTATATCTATTTTGTCTTCAATCCCATCAAAGACTTATGAAGGGATAAATTTATTATTTGAGTGAGTAGGAAGTACAGGAGAGCAGCTTCCAAAAACAAAAATGACAGTTTGCTGCCTAGACAGTCTCAAATATCTCTTGATACCAAGGGAGCATGATGTTCAGCTTTTTGACCAAACATATCTCACAGACTAAATTGTGCAACAAGATATAAGAAGGATTTGCCTACTCTGTCTCTTCAGAATCAGGCCATCAACTTACCTGCATTTAGCTCTGAGCCATCTTTGGACTTTATATAGTCTGTTGAGAGAGCAAGGGCATATTTTCCCAGTAGAAATTATCTCTTGATGGAGATTTTAAAATGCTTACCATCTCCTTCCAAGTCAAATGGGTGCTCTCAGCAGCTGACTGCTTTAAGTTAAACAATTTTTAAAACAATAGTATCATCTTTAAATGACATTTTATGTATGCCTCTGAGGATTTTGAAGACAAGTATTTGTTTATTTATAAATCTATCTATCTGTTTATCAGTCTATATATATATGTCTATCTATTATCCATCTATCTATCATCTATCTATGATTGTGTGAACAGGCAAACTGTATATTATTAATCATTTACTATTTGTTTAACCTGGTAAGACTATTTTGTGATAATTAAGGCTAGTTTTTGACATGACTAGTTTGACTGGCTTGGCTTCCCAGTCTCCTAAATAGATTTTAATAGCAACCAATAAAAGGATTGAAAGTAAACTTGTACATTTAAATGAGTTGTCTAAGCACAGTACCTTATATAAGAGTTGAAATATATATATATATATATATATATATACATATATATATATGTGTGTGTGTCAAAATATAAAATATATATATATACACACATATATATAAAGAAAATATTTTTTGATATCGAGACATGTCAGCTCCTGACAGCACCCCCTATTCTACTCCAAGTAGAAGATGAACATCGAAGAATCTCCAGTGGGATATAATTGAATTGGTGGTAAGCCTTTCTCTTGGCAAGAAAAACCCCTTGCTTCAACTGTAGACAGACTTCTGTCCAAAAAGGACAAAACTTGGAAGCAGATAAGTCGACAGCCTAACTCTGCCAAGACAGGGTAGGTAAGTCCTTCATAATTCCTGCTCTACAA
>CAJQZJ010000143.1:1024506-1118285 GCA_907164525.1 Lophiomys imhausi | reverse complement strand
ATATATATATATATATATATATATATATAATTTCACATCATGCATCCTGTTCCCTCTCATCTCCCACTTCCCCTCAGACCCACCCTCCACATTTGCAGCCTCCCCTCACATAAAAAAAAATCTCATTGTGGAAGCTGAATTGTGTTGCAGTGTGTCCCACAATATTCCCTTTTGTCCATATGTTTTTGCTTACAAATGTTCATTATAAAAAGTCCTTGAACTGGTATGAGTCCTCTGACTTCTGTTACTTTGTCAATACTGGAAACTCACTGGGACTCCTCTCAGATATGATGTTGTTGTCTTGTGTCATGGAGATCCTGTAGTTTTGGGTGTGTGGAACTGGCCTCTTCATTCACTCCAGCAGTTCATTCTAATAATTGTCTGTTCTTTTTAAAATGATACTTAGTAATCAGAATATCGCAAGGAAAAAGAACCTAACTTGTTTTGCAACGATTTATAAGTAACACTATTTTCAAAGTCTTGTGAAGCTTATAAGGGCATGCTTTGTCATACTGTCTAATTTTAATCTTTTCATAAAATATAATAATAAAATAAATAAATAATCTAAATAAATAATCTAAATAAAATAATCTCTTTGTGGTGTGTATGTTTGAGTGAGCCAACTCAAAGCCCTATTTCTGGGCTTAAAAGCGCCACTCAGCAGGTAAGGAGTTAGAGCAGCTCTCCTGGTTTCATGAGCACATCAGAGCCAACTTTACTGCCTGCTACCTGTGGTGAGTAAAGCAAGAGAGTAAAAAGAATTGTTACCTATCCAACACCAAAAAACAAACAGAAAGCAGGACTAGCTCCCTCAGGGCTGGCATACCTACAATCTCCACATTAAGGACCAGCTCTAATGTGCTGCCCAGGAAATGTGCAAGGCCTGCTCTCCTCAGTGTAGCAGCATGTGAAGGGCAGGGACAGCTCTCCTGCTCTTGTGACCCCATCATGGCCAGATCTCCTGTCTCCCACAAAGCTATTGTAGATGGGCTGCTGAATCACATGGGCATCAGTAGGTGGCAGAGGGGAATGAAGCTATGTCTACATTCAGTGCATGAATATTATCCTAACATTCCTTGGGGGGAAGGGGAAGCAAGATAGATATCAACACTTTAGAGCTATAGGGCCTGGAAGGGATGCTAGTCTGTGTTGACCACCAATTCAGCACCAGGCAAGCACTAGATGGACTCCCAGGACCATAAACAAACCAAAGATGAGGGGAGTTCTGCCAGGCCCTGGATGAGGGAGGTGTGGGTGAGCCAGTACCAAGGATGTGAATGTGGGAAAACCAACCATGCCTTTTGTCTGTTTGGTGGTAGTGTTAGCAAGGGAGAGATCTCCTCTCTTTGGCCATCACCACCAGTGGTGGACAGGAGATCTGGCCCCGAAGTGGGAGTCACAATAAGAGGAGGGTTGTCCCTACCTTTCACATATTGTAGCACTTGGGAGAGCCGGCCCTGTACCTTGTCTGGGCAGCACAGTACAAATGGTCCTGGATTTGCAGGTTGTGGATAAGCCAGCCCTGAGGGAGTGAGTGTGGGAGAGCCAGCCCTGGCTTTTGTCTGCTTTGTGGTGGTGTTGGCAAGGCAGAGATCCCCTCCCCTCCCTTTTGCAGTGGAATTCTTAAAAAGAAAAACTAGAATAAAAGATAGACCCTTTAAGGTAATAGAACTTGCTTATGAAACAGTAAGAATTAACTAAAATTAGAACTCAAAGGGAATAATGTTAATGAGTAGACATATGATAATTCCCCTTTATTGTTTTTTAACATTTATTTATTAGTGTTATGTCTTCATTACCGCCCCCTCCCTCCACCCCCTCTGGGTCCTACCCTCCCACCCTCTACCTCCTCTTCCACACATCCCATCCCTCTGGTGTGGTGTGCCTCTGTGTATCAGCCTCCTTCAGTTTGTTAGTCAAATGAGGTCTAAGAGCTTCCTCTCTTTTTAATTAATTAATTTTAAAAACATTAATGAAAACCAAATACATGAATTACATAACTTCATGATGTTTTCCAGATGTTTCCAAATTCTAAATGCCTCAGTGCATCATTCAAAAAGGAAAGGCTTTTTCTCTTTAATATCATATTTGAAATTATTTTCATTAGTAAAATAGTGTGTAAATCAAATATTTTTCTCTGAGGATGAAGATAATTCTTTCAGGCATTTTTTTTCAGTTATGACCAGGTAAAATAAACTTTATTGTATATAAATTATATACTTTGAATGATATTTGGAGTGAACTCTTTCAAGTTCTCCATTACTCACAGAGTGTCAAAACTGTGCAATTTAGTATCTTATAAAGAGTGAGTTGGCTATGACTGTTCATGGCAAGAAAATCAATACTGGGAAGTTTCAGCAATAAGATCCTGAATAAGTAGTAAGCCTGGGTAACATTCCAGATTCAGGGATAACCTGAATTAAAATTATGAGACTGTCTCAGATACAGCAAAGTATATATAAATGAAAACAAAATTTTCTTCATTACAAGACATAGTCAATAAGATTTACTTATGATTAAAATTAATATATTGAGTATTTTTGCATCAATATTCATGAGGGAAATGGTCTCAAATCTCTTTTTTGTTTAGTTTTTATGTGGGTTAGGTATCAGGGTGACTGTGGCTTCATAGAATGAGATTGGCAATAGCCCTTCTGTTTATATTGTGGACGAATGTGAGGAGTATTGGTATTATCTCTGCTTCCAAAGTTTGGTAGAATTCCGTTTTGAAACCATCTGGGCCTGGGCTTTTTTTGGTTGGGAGATTTTGATGACTGCTTATATTTCCTTAGGGGTTAAACAAATGTTTAAATTGTTAACCTGGTCTTGATTTAACTTTGGTAAGGAAAATCTATCAAGAAAATCATCCATTTCACTTCAATTTTCCAATTTTGTAGAATACTGGCTTTTGAAGGAGGACCTAATGATTCTTTGGATCTCCTTAGTGTCTGTTATGTTTCCCTTTTCATTTCTGATCTTGTTAATGTGGATGCAGTGTTCTTGCCTTTTAGTTAGTTTGGTTAGGGGCTTGTCTATCTTGTTGATTTTCTCAAAGAACCAACTCTTGGTTTCATTGATTCTTTCTATTGTTCTCTTTGTTACTAATAGATTGAGTTCAGTCCTGAGTTTGATTATTTCCTGCCATCTACTCGTCCTGGATATATTTGCTTCTTTTTGTTTCTACAGCTTTCAGGAAACAGGTAGAGATACCTACAGCCAAATGTTAGGGGAAACTCAGAGAGTCTTGGGGAAAAGTTGGGGGAAGGTTTGATGGAGCAGGAGGATTCAAGAACACAATTAATTTAATTTTTGCCATAAAATGATCTCATAAACTAGCAGGGCAGTAATATTAGGTAAATATAAAATCATGAGTGCTATAGTTTATTTAGTTTCTTTCTGTTTGAATGTAATGATTATATTATTCTAGTTAAGTTGTACCTACAAAAGGTTAAGTTCACATTTCTTCTTTGCCCTCTCTAGCATTACAAAGCATGCCTGTTAAATCTAGTCTCATACTTTCCATGGCATTTTTATCTATCAATATTAAGGTTATTTCTTCATCTAAGTCTACCACACTGAAGCAAGTGTGCTGAGTTTTCATATCTTTATTAGAGAAACACCATGAATTTTTTACAGGAAAATGTTCCTAGCATAATTTTAATACCATTTCTGAGAATATTTAATATGTATCTTGCATAAATGAATAAAATATTAGCATCTTTCCAACTAACACATATGTTCACAAATGGAAGAATGGGCATATATGAAATTGTTTTCCAGTAATTTTAATCTTCAAAGTGACATAAGGACAATGATATATTTTAATTATGAATTTCAGTAGACTAATTATATTTTTATGCAAGAATTCTTTCATATTAGACAAGAAACACATCATAAAAGAAAATATCAACATACTTATTGGAAACTTTAATTGATGGACGTATTAAGTAACTTCTATTAAGAACTTACTAAATACATTATAATTTTTAGTAGGTGGTATCCATAGCTTTGCTGTTATAATCTATGACATGTTATTTTCCTGGTCGAAAATTCCTTGCAATTTAATTTTTGCCATAAAATAATTTCCCATAAACTATCAGGGCAGTAATATTAGGTAAATATGAAATCATGAGTACTATAGTTTTTCCAATATTTTTGTGTTATATCTCTTCCCTCCCTGTCCCTCCATTGCTCTATTCCATTCCCCAATTAGAATCTTCATTTAACCATTTCTTTCTTCATAACACCCCTGTTCTATGAGGCTTCTCTCTGGATCTCTTTCCAATGGTCCCATTTCACTTTCCTGATTTCTGGGGTTAACCAATGTCTTATGCTACCACTTCAAATTTCAGTTCATAACCATAAATAAGAAAGTCTGATTTACCTGATTCAGTACAATAAATTCTATTTCAATTCATTTATCTGCATATTTCAGTTTTCTTTATAAGTGAATGGAATTTCATTGTGTACATTTTTATTACCAATCTATTAATAGAAAGACATTTAGAGAACAATACAAGTTCATCTCCTCATGTGCAAAGGGAGTTGGGGAAGTCTCACAAAGTCCCAACTGTAAATGGGAGCCAATGGTAATTAATGACTGTAGAAAAAGGGAGTCTCAATCTTCCCCAGGAAAGATCCATTAATTGGTTATTCAATATCACTGATCACCATAAAAACACATAAATAAAAGCAACACTATACAGTATATTTACAAAACATATAAGTACAAGCAACCTATGAAAAATTACTAAAAGCAAATTAAAATAATAGCAATGTTTGACAATTGAAGTTATGTGAGTATGCTCTGTGTCTCTAAATGTCTTATTGTTGTGCATTAACTGCTGTGACAATGTTGGCTGATACAGTGCCTCATGATGAATGAAAGTAGGATGAACAGCTGAGACACAGCGAAGGAACACTGCATTCTGCCAATCTTACTTGAACACTAAAAGCATTAAGTACATTAGCCACTAATAATGAAGGTGACTACTTGATGACCAGCAGGGTACACCACTACTGCAATGTAGATTGAAAGATGATTTCATCTTGCTACTTATAATGGCCTGAAATTTCAAACTTATAAACTGCCTATTTCTATTTTTTTCATTTAATAACTTTGATCCATAGATGGTTAATTAACTGGGTTTAGAGAAAGTGAAACTGCAAATCAGAGGATTTTCTAAACTGAGTCTATTCATCTCCTATATATTCCCTGAGGAGACTGGTGGAATTGAACAGGATCACACAAGTAGGAATCATTGTGAATGTCTCTTAGACAATGAAATATTGGGTAGAAGAGCTCTGCACCATAATACCATCCATTCACTTGGCAAATATTTAAGGAACACCTAGAATGTGACAGGTAATTTTTCTGCAATTGAGAGAGTGAAAAATTGCCATAGGTGTTACCTTTGGTGATCTTTTATGCCTAGTATGACAACAGCGACAAGTGCACATAAAATTGTACCTCTGATATGTTGTCTTACATTGAGAAGGGAAAAAAAAAACTATACAAGTGCTAATCTCAGGATAGTTTTTATTTCAAAAGTGTAGTAATAAAATGGCACATCTGCCTTTTAACAGATACTTCATGTTCATGAATTATATTTCTATGCCTTTCCCATGTGTTTAATCAGTCAATGTGTATACTTTTGTAAAGACTAGAGAATATATCCCATTTTATAAATAAAGATTTAGAGAGTAAGTGAGGAATTTGCCAAAGACTCTGCAAGACTGTATGAGAGCCTGGGCTTTGCATTGGGCAAACTACCCCAGAACTTTGTTCAATGTCTGTATGCTATCATCTCAAAGAAAATTTGATTGACATTCAGTATTTAAATAAAAATAGGCTTTAATTAAGTGTAATCCAAGAGTAACTTGATGAGAGCTTTGTGCTTGTGGGGATGAGGATAACATCTGCAATGTTACACATACCAGCAATGGGTTCTACCACTGAGTATACTTCAGTCACTGGCACAGGTGTCTGTGCAAGGAAACAGTATCTCTCATATAAGTATAAGAGAAAGTGAATTAAACTATAATAGAAACCCTTGAAATTGCAACCGACCAGTGATCAGAGATAAACCTTCCCTACAGGGGCTAAATGAAGGGTTCTTGAAGAGAATCTGGATGCTTCCACATCCTGTTTTCTTAAATTCCTTTTATTTTTCTTTTCTATTTAAATTACTGATCTTCCCTGTGAGCTATCTCAAAGGATATCTGCATTCTAACTAACCACAGTTTGTTCCCAGAAACTCCTACTAGCTGGTAAGTGGTTATTTTCAGTTGCCCTCCTACCCATAGTAATATTTAAATACAAAGTTGTTTTTATTTAATCTTTATTTAATTTTTTTTAAATTTCATATAAATATTTTGTATAGTTTACACATCATTTTCACCCCTCCATATTTCCCCTCCAATACTTCCTATTCCCAATCCTTCTTAAAATGATGATATCTTTTAAATTATTATTACAGACACCCATCATATATTTACATATAATGTGTGTGTGTGTGTGTGTGTGTGTGTGTGTGTGTATACCAAAGTTGTAGAAGTAGGTTCTCTTCTAAGGTCCATGAACTGACTAGCTCAGGAGATTTGTCTAGCTTAATAGTATCAGTCATTATTACCCTCCTGTTGAATGAGTTTTAAATCCAATAAAACAGTTTTTGTTTACCCTTAATATATGAGTACATTATCATACCTTTAGGAATATATTGCTATGCCGGTAATTGCTTTGGTTCATAAGCATCACAATTGTGTAAGACTATTGACTCCTTCCCTTCATTGGCAGCTTGCATAGTGCATTGTGCTACTATGTCTAGTTTGGGGCCTAAGGAAGGAGGCTTTCAGATTAGATTCAACTGGAATCCTCTGAGTCTCGCGTCTTAATTGTGTGGTGTCTTCAGCAATAGAGTCTTACCTTCAACCAATGTAAGCAACCAAGAGCAGCAGAGCAATATCTTATATTGTTTAGGGAGTCGCTTGAAATACTCTACCAACTCAAATGGAGGTTTCTCAAACATGGTACTAGATTTTTTTTTTGTTACTCTTTGTTAAATCATCTATGAATATTGTGGGGAGCACTGTCAGTGCAAAATAACATAACTTTATTTAAGATACACACACATATGTATAATTATTTTAGGTAAACATCAAATGTGAAGTCTTATTAAACACACTTAATGTTCTTTGTCCCTCTTCCCACCCTATCTTTATACACTGACCTTGTTCCTTATCTCCAGTTAAACCCGCCTCCAATTTATTTCTCATATGGAGGAGGCCAGAGAGGAAACTAGAAATACAAAATTCTTGGTGGAATAGAGTAATAACAAATTATTAACTAGGTCCCATAAAAAGTGGTGGGAATAAAAAATATGAATAAAATATTGAATTTATTTGTGCGTTTCTTTTATCTGATTTTTTAAAATTTCTGTGTGTGTACGTGTGTGCGTGTGTGTATGTGTGTGTGTACATGCTAGCCAAAGCCAGAAGCATCATATTCTCTGGAGCTTGTGTCTTCGATGGATGTGAGCTTTCTTAGGTGGGTGTTGAGAATAGAACTTGGGTCCTTTGAAAGAGCAGTACATAGTCTTAACTGGAAGCCATCCCTCCAGGGTTGTATTTGTGGTTTAAATTGTTAAGTTTTACTTTATATTTTCTGATAGTGTAAATATTATATAGTTATTACATTACTAAAGTGAAATATACTTGAAATAATAGCAGATATGACATGCAGTCTAACATTTAAATGATATTCAGAAATAGTAAACACTTCATACGTGTAAAATTCAATGTAATTATACCTATCCTCTACTCTCTTTACACTCTACAATATAAAAACTGTAAAAACACAAATTGTTTATTCTTTTCCATACAAGTAATGTAATAATTAATTTTGAAAGTGTTATCCCCCCCCAAAAAAAAAGAAAAGAAAAATATTTAAAGTTTCAAGGCTACTGCTGAGTGCTAAGCCCTAATGGGTATTTATTTCATCCCTTCTATCACTCAGGGAAAATCATAGGAGTAGGGGAAAATAATCTAAAAGTCAGAAGACAGGGAGAAGTTGTACAATCTTCTGAACATGATTAAGCCATTGTAAACATGATCCCTCCATAGCTGAGGTGTAGTCCACTGGGCCTGCACAAAACTGGTCCTGTCAATATTATTCCCAGTAACAGATGTGAGAAGGGTTAATGAGGACTGTCCCCACCTGGTAAACTAGGGCATACTTGTAGTTTTGGGAGAGAGAGACAGAGTTTTTAGCTGTTTCTTGTAAGGTACCAGGGTCTGGTGATTCAGTAGTTAACCCATGGACTCACAGATGACTCTTGCTAATCTCAGTCACAAAACAAAACAAAAAGGCAAGAATGCAAAAGAGGAACACCCAGGAAGCTAGGGAGGAGACTTGTGGGTGAGAGGGAGATTAGATATGGTAGGTGAGTCTATTACAATGATTTTTACACATGTATAAAGTCAGAAAACAACTAATATATATATACAAATGCTCAAACTAAAAGTTTGGGTTTACTTTTTAGAATGTTTTAATCAGACTTTTTGGGATCATTGAAAGGGCATCAATTAAAAAAAAATTGAAGGAATCTATTTTGAGTGTAAAAAGTGATACAAATAAAGAAAACAAATCATTCTGAATATTTATGGAAGTATATCTTTATTAGAAATATTAATTTATTGAAATGGATCCAAATTTCTTTTTTTCCATTTTACAGAATATATAATTAAGCTTGTTGAATTATATATATTTATAATGTCTGGCAGTATATATAATTATATACATCCCTACAGACTACAAAATGTTTAGGTTAAGTATAAATTTTGTTGGTTAAAATTTAAAAATAAATAAGTACTACTATATTACATATCAGTCAATAGGAAACCTATTATATAATCAACTTATATGAGCATTCAACCTATCAGAAGCAGCACTGAAGGATGATATCTGAACTATATTATAGCATTCAGTGATACCTTAAAACAGGCCACAAAGGCAGCTTCAAGCTTGCTTTATATGACATAATCATTTAATAGCAATATGGGGCCATATGTTTGCCTGTTTCACTAAATCTGATTTCTCAAATACTGAGACTATATACTTCAGAATGCTAAACCTTTTAAAATAAGTATTTCTGTTAATATAGGGAAATGAACCCTGAGGCAAACATTTCTTTCACGTTTTTGTTTTGTTTGTTTTTTTTGTTTTGTTTTGTTTTGTTTTTTTCTTGGTCTCAAGCTACAAAGCCCCCAGGCTGAATCACAGAAACTTCTATCTCAGACTTTCTTTGTTCTCTGATTTGTTTGTATAAACAAGTATGTTTGTCATGTGCCCCATTACTCTAAGTTTCTGTTTCCTATCAGTGAGCTAAGAAATGTGTTCTTCAAGCTACAGATAACTGATGGCTTTATAGTTAAACATATGGTCATAAGACTATAAACACATGCTAAACGAATGCATGAATCTCTTTTGCCATCATACAAAGAATGAGAAGCATACCAGTAATGTACAAAATATGCACATTTGTCATTCTAGTTATTTTTGTAGGTAATTTTCTTATGTTATAAATTACTGATGTTTACAAAGTACACATTATTTTCTAAAAATTATGATATCCTAAGTCCTAGATTAATTAATAAATCTACATAAGGTATTTCCCTTCATTTAGTATTTAATTTTATAATTTATTTATATTACATTTATTTTTATGGTTTGTCTGACATGTTGTTTGAAGATAGATATTTAGTTATTTTTTTCAATTGACATATATACTAGATGTTTTTATGGCATACAGATATGATGTCCTCATGCATGTACACACCCCAAAGTTATAAATCAGTACCAGCATATCAATTATGCCAAGTGCTTTCTTCCAGAGAAGAACATGTAAATTCCCCTCACTAGAAGAGTTTGAAATATTCACTAAATTGTTACTATCTTCAGTTACATTGTTACTATCTACAGTTACAATGCTATGCAGTCTTTAAATCAATACCTCTCTTTTTTCTGCCCATTTCTCCACAGCAGTCCCACCTGTTGCGAGGATATGGAGAAACAGGAAACGGTATTGACGGTGGGACTGCCAATCAGTAGCCTTTTCAGAAAACAATATTATGGTTCCGTATATATCCTTAAAACTGGAAAAAATAAGAACTTTCCATATGAACAACAAACTCCATTTTAAGTACTTTTCCATAGGCATCTACAAAATATTAGTCTTACATTATTTGAAACTCTCTAATATGTCTTATTGCAACAGGTAAAATTGTAGAAATAAGTAGGGGAGAGATGATTTTAATGTGAACATTTTTCTCTGTGTGTTCCTGGAGCCTTAACTTTGTAAATGTTTGAAATCACATGCACAAGGGGAATAAAATATTGTAACTAAAACATGTGAAGTGTGATTTTATTCGATCCAAGCAGGCTTTTATTTCTTCTATATTTGAAGTTATGTTCTTTAACTTGTTTACATGGGAATATTAAAATTGAAGAAAGTACCTTTAAAAACTCTTTAGGTAACTGGAGAATGCATTTAATAATAGTTGTTTTTATAAATGTACAATGATAAGTCAGGGATGAAATCAAACCACTGACAAGAAAATAGCCTTTTTTTTTCCTGAAAACCAAGTAGCAAGAAGAACAGTGATTTGTTTGATAATGTATTTTCCAAGAGCAATGCTGTTATTTTTAATGACAGTTTAATTCAATTATTTTTCTCTAAACCTTCCCTTTTGAACATTTTCAAGGTTAGTAGAATTTAAGTGCATCATTTCCTTCCTAAAACTGACTTATATTTTTGCTTTGGTTTAAAGTTAAAGATAGAAAAAATATGTTTTTACTGATATATAATTTCATTCTTACAAATTAAGTTTGCTGTTTGACAATTTTACTATGCATAATGCCCCATACTTTACTCTCTACTACATATCTTTATACTCAATTTGTGTTTTTTTGTTTGTTTGTTTGTTTGCGAACCACTGAGTTTAACCCAGGTGATCTCTGTGACCTGGCTTTTGTGGATAACTACTGGATCATCAGTGGACATCCACCACTTCTAGGCAATGATTCCCTCAGATGCCAAGAACTGTCAGTAGCCAATAGTTCTGTAGTGAGAGCTATAGCCTTGTTAGCACTGTCCCCTTCCATCTCTGCAGTTGACAGCACCAGTCTTGAGTAGACAAAGTGCAAAAAATCACAAGTGTCATATTTACAATGACTTTATAGAGTTTAGAGGATGAAGTTAATGCCCTTCACCCTGATACTACATGCATTGTTTTCTGAAACTGCAAATTAATTAATTATTTTAGTTATTAGTAAATGTAAACTGTAAGATTAGGCTGGCAGATTAGCTGGCAGCTTGGCAGAGGAGTGGGCAGCCTGGCCTAATTTATCCTGGAGGAAGAGCCCCGGGACCAAGGGTTGCCTACACCACCTGCAACCTAAACTCTGTTAATTAATATAAGTTGTTATATTAGGCCAGTAGAATTACCAGCATCTTGGCAGGAGCTTCGCCTGGACTCAAGGGGAGTCCAGGAGTCTGGAAGTCCAACATCCCGGGACTGCTTGGACTGAGGGCCTATAAGCCCCCACAGTCTTTTTCCCAATAATTAAATACACCAAGACCTTTTAATGTTTTAATGCTTAGCTCTTAACTGGGCAGACTCTCAATTAGCTACTCTAAATTAACCTGGATCACCTAATACCAAACCGCCATGTACCTGTGATTACCCCTTCTGTGTCCCAGCAGAGAGAGGTTCTCTGTGTGTGCTCAAGGTTCCTGTTCTAATTTCAGGAAGTCCCACCTTCCTATACTCTTTCTGCCCAGCTAATTGGAAATAAGCAACTTTTATTAAACAAACAAGAGTATGCCTCAGAAGGGGCAGTAACCAGATCTCAGCATTGAATTCAACCTATCAGAAGCAATGATATTAGACCTTCCCTCAACAGTTTTCCCTCCTCCAAAATTTTCCCTGAGTCTCATAGGGGATTATATAAATGTTTGCTGTAGGACTGAGTCCTTGGCAGTCACTTAATTTCAGTATCTTGTCCTTGACTTTTTTGAAGGATTCCTATTTCCACTTAATATGTTAAGATTTTGTGAATCGAAGAGCATTATAAAGGGGCCTATTATGCATGTAAAGTCTATATATGCTCAACTTAGGCTCAATATCCTGTAAAAACAATGAAAGAATATTTTGAATATTTAATTTTGAATATTTAATTGTCTACAACATTTAATTCATGATTTCAACATGGATACAACTATAAATCTGATGAATAGAATGATGTGAAGAAGAGATGGAATATCTCAGGTTTAATTGAAAAATAATATTTAGAATCACATGTATCAGAGTGCTTTTTGCCTGATACTAATTTAGTTTGAATCTTAAAAAGCAAATATGTCACTAACTAAGATTTTAAACATATTTTTGTTTTCGTACAACTCAATAACATGAGCCAGGTAGCATATTCAATTTTTATATGCCTTTCCGTATTTTATGTTGTTTAAGTCCATTTTTAAACTTCACAATCTCATATAATATTCTCAGGTTCTCTGCCAAAATGCTATCTAATTAAGAGTGTTTTCATGTATTTTCCTAAGGTTTTTAAATCTAGAAAATTAAACCTTGACTTCAGGTTACTTACTGATAACTGCTTAGAAAAATTAAAAATGTGAATTCATTTATAATCTTGTCTCCTTAGGTTCAAGCAAAACTCAAAAAAAGTAATTAAACTGAAAAATGCAAAGTCTATTTCTTCTCACTACATGCATAGAATTAAAATAATATGTCTTTCTTGAAAGCCACTGAATGGTTTTACAGAGGCTATCTCAGCACTGTAAAACTAAAGATTCTCTTATATGGTTCAATTATGAAATGAGATGTTTTGTTTACAATATATACCCCAATTGGGGACAGATTTAACAAATATTCATTTCTTATTTATTACGCAAAAAAATAATCCAAGATTATTTTGGATGGAATATATTAATTTGATGTGCTGATATTCATGTTATTAATAATTAAATATGATATATGAATATTTATTTGTATAGAAATTTTTAAGTTGAGTTGAATTAAAATCATTCAGATTTAATTTCTTGCCTTCAAAATAAATGGAAAATATTTCAATGTCTAATCTGTGAACTTTGAAACTCAATAACTTTAAGAAACATTAAGGCATTCGCATTTGAAACACGTTAAATTTCAGCATATCTACCTGCCAGACAAGAAGAATACAACACATTGCTTCTTTTTAGATCTTACTTTAAAAGCCAGTATGTATTTTCATGTAACTCTGTTAATTTTAGAATATTTATCTCAGGTACAGTGTCTATTGAACTGTTCACACAGCAAAACAAAAAAGATGTTACTGTGAAAAAGAAACTTTTAGGTAGGAAGGAATTTGACAGTGGTGGGTAGGAGATAACGGAGGGTAGAAGAGTTATAATATTAAGAAAACTCAATTGAAATGTTAAAGAAAAATTTAATAGAAGTTAATAATATATTGATTGACTTTTTAAAATATTAAATTAAAAATAGTTAAATAATTATGAAGCAACAAATAAATAAATTTATTTATTAAAAAATAATAAAATTTATAACATAAAAATATTCTGTGGAAGAATATTACATAAAAATGAGGGACAAAAATCAAATTTTGGAAAACATGGCCATAAGACATACGAATTTATTGCTGGGAAGACATCTGCAATTTTATTCACTATATATTGAATGGTTACAGTCAAGGTCTGTTGCTTCCCTGATTCACTGTGATAAATCACACACACACACACACACACACACACACACACACACACACACAGTGATAAATCACACACACCCACACACACACATGCTGCACACACACAACATATACAAATACACACACACACACACACACACACACACATGTCCATGGTCACACAAACACACAAAATGAAACTTTCCCTGATCAACTTCAATAATGGTGTGCTGTCTAACATATCATAAGGCTAAATGTCAAAGATGAAGTTGTTGATTGGATTGAATTCATGTGAAAATTCTCTCCTTGCCTAACAGATCACTGCTTCATTGATGTGCTCTGTCTTGAACTTCTTTGTGCATTAGGAAAGTTGAGAACCATTGCTTTAGTGCAATCTGAAGAAGTTGTGTTGGTTAATTTATATAGATTTATTCTATTAAATCTTTCTCTAATTCATCATTTTGTCCCTCAATTAGACATCGTTGTTCGGGATTATAAATGTGTACTAAAGGCATTTCAGTATTACAGCAAGAGGGAATAAAGTTGCATTGTGTCTCTATTCCAGCCAGATGGATAAAAAGTGTATACTAAGGGTGTGTCTGTAGTCCAGTCAGACCACATCTTTGGATGTGTTTTTTTCCCTTACCAGAGTACCCATGCTGCTGGATTAAAATTCCTCTACAGAGCTTCATATATTCACTTTGAACATATTCATCTCTGTCTCATCTAATCCAAGATCCAAATCCTTTTTAATACTTACCCCACTTTGTATTCTCATTTAAAATAACAAATAAATGAGAACAATCTTCATTAGTGTTGCATATAGATTCTCAGGTGTGTGGCTCTTCACTGTAGATTGTTTAAGCTAACAGGAGACACATCCCTAAATAAAATTAATTTTTCCTCTCTTACCTGATGTTCATTACCATTAGCTCCTCAGTTAGGAGTCGAATATCACACTCACCTTCCTCTCCATCTTATCATCTAGTGCACTAGTTCTCTCAGCCTGTGGGTTGCAACCTCTTTGGCAAACCTCTATCTCCAAAAATGTTTATATTATAATGGGTTCATGTACAAAGACATTCTAGGACTGTGTGATCTGGCTGGAATGACATGCTACAGATCTTTAATCCCTGTGATTGGTGTACAGACACACACCTTTACTCACTCTGGTTGTAATTCAGAAATGTCTTTAGTAAAAAATGAGGACCTTTAATCCCAAACATTGACACCTAATTGAGGGAGAGAAAAAGTGATGAATCACAGAAAGATTGGACAGAATAACTCAGACATAGGATACACCCAACTCTCACCAGAGAGAGGCTACTTAAGAGCATTAGAGGGAGAGACAGAGTTAATTTCTGTGCAGTTCAGTTAAATTCAGTAGAGTTCATCTGAGTTCCTGTAGCTCCATTCAGTTCTGTTCAGTTCTGTTCAGTTTGTGCAGTCAGTGCAGTTCAGTTTGTGGAGTTCAGAGGCAGTTTTTCCAAGCAGAGCAATTCAGTCATCAACTGAGAGAAGCCAGATTGAATCAGTCAATTTGGAGAGGATTTCGAACCAGAACAGCTGAATTGAACCAGCCAACTAGAGTTCAAAAAGGGCTGTCGGGGAAGGGGGTTGGGTTCGACAGTAAATCTCAAATGCTGAAAACATTCTAGGCCTAGATTGGCAGATGGAGGCTGGAAGCTGAAGTCTTCAAGGTCCTGGTTTACAGAATATTAGATTGTATAATGGCTAGAAGCTTCCAGACCTAGACCTAGGGGTAAATAGAACAGAGATACCAATGTTCTGGGCTCATCCTATATCATCTATTCATAAATGTTGGATATAACTCTCATTCATCACCTCATTTGAGAAAACAAAAGCAATATTTATACTTCTATTCTTCAGGGAGAATAAAAACTAATGTATTCCACAATGGGACATCTTACCCAGGTTTAGTACATTTTATTTTTCTGAAGCTTTGCACATAAAGGAACTCCAACATCATTTTAGCCTCTCCTCATAAACATTGTCTTCCTTAAGTCTTCCTAATTTTCTGGCATATGTACCAGTGTAATTTGGATACCTCCTCAAAAACCAAAAGAGCCTTTTCTCAAGAAGCAATTCCAGGGAAAAGCCTATGGATACCAAGAGCTCTCTCCCTTCCTTCACAGCAGCTTCTTTGTGTTGTTTTTTCAAATCAATTGCCGATTTGCAGATTTTTACCTGTTATAGGCTATGGTTATCATCTTGTGATATTCATATTGTTGTAGTCCAATAAGAAGGGCTATGTTGGAATGTTCTTATCATTATTCTTCCGTAGACTCAAACTAAGTTCTTCTGGGAAACCAGGTCATTTAAAAAAATGGATTATGCAACACTGCTAATTTTTATGTACAATAAAATGACTTGGAAGATTTCAGAGAACACTGACCTATGCAGTGTTAAATACAGTTGGTCTTAGGTCTTAGTGAATGTAAAATTCTGGGTACTCTCCTGCTTGAGTAGTAGTTACATTTGGTACTAATGCTACATTCTCCATATATCCGTCCTCAACTAGATCTCAGTATGTTATTCTCTGCAGCCACAAAGTCAATAAATTATGGAAAAAATATTTGCAAAATGAACTTGAACCATATTTTCAAAGTATTGACTATTTTATTTTGGCATGATTTTGTAGACAATAAAATATAGTGAGTACTTAAATATCATTTTGAATCCAACAAATATAAGTATTAAAATTATTTGTAAAGAAAGGTAATTAGGAAAACATTAAAGAATAAAAAAAGTTATATGGGAGGATTATGAAAAGAATAAGAATTTTCTCAGTTTGTAATTTTAACCTAGTCTGAGTATTTTCAGAGAAGTGACACATCAGGCCTTGTCCATCTGAAGGATGCAGTGCATGTATTTGCAGCTGAAGGCCAGCAAGCTTGCTGATTGCTTCTCATGGATATTACCTTCAGGCTTTGACAGTTGAGTTTCAACCGATTTCTGACTTCTGTGCAGTGTTCAGTGGATCATGAATTGGATACAAACTGAAACTTGTTTTTTTAAGTTCTCTGAGTTTAACAATATTGCTTTTGAAATTTCTTTCTATTAGAAGCTATCCTTTGCTGCTTAGTCACTTTAGCTCCAAAAGGGACTGGTTAGTCTTCTTTCTTGAGAAGGAGGCTATCATTTACCTCAGCCCTTATTTGTCCTTTGGTGATAAAAGTATTTGATATGCCTCTTCAGAATAGCTGACATACCATAAAGCAGTTAATCTAGCAAGCTAGGTAAGATGTGAATTTCTGCATGGACTAGAAGAGTTGAGTAGAATCTGGAACCTGAAGATAAACTGTAGAACTATTGTGAGTAAATTACATCTGTAGAATGACATCTTAAAGTAGGCATTTTGTAAAACAGTTACTGTTCTTGCTGACTTGTTACCTTTTCATGTTGCACGAAGACACTAAAAGTCAGGTTGTGGTTAACAATTTGTCCAGATGTGTGTTCATGGAAACAAGTGTGGATCCTTAAAAATGTTTCTGATTGTTTTCTTTATATTCACTGAAATTTTGCACTGTACACTAAAATGAAAATGCAAAATGAGTCATTCTGTTTTCTTTCTGTTTAATAAGTTATAAGAATGACAAACCTATAAGAGATTGTAAATTTGATAAATTCAAGTGAAATAAACTCCCATTAACATGTGTTTCATATGTAAACTAGATATCTGCATACATGCATGTTTTTCTACAACATTAAAGCTGACTTGAAGAAAAATTCCTTTTACTTCTTATGCTTCAGCATGCTTCTTATAGCAATAAGATTACCTTTTGTACAAATTAAAATACTGTGAAAATCACATTTAATAAAATTACTTCAAGATATAATGTAATGTCAGGTCATATTCAGTTCTGTTAGAATCCTAGAAGTATATATTTTAGAGGTTTTTTCCTGAATAAGTTCTAATTATAATTCATCTATACATTCAAAATAATTTTTGTTGTTTTGTTTGTTTATGTCATCTGTGTGAAGAAAATAAAATGAGCTACTTTCACAATGTAAAAAAGTCTCACACACACACACACAAAATCTAACACTATAGAACAAGAAAGGGTTCACAAAGAAGTGGACTCTGAAGTTGTCTACAAGGGAATACTTTATGAATGCTGTGGAAGTGGATAGAACATTTACCCTTATGGATTTCTCCTTATCAATTGCTGACAAGCTCATAATCACTATTTATAGCATTTTATTATATCTGAGTTTGCAATGATCTATACTGAAGAGTAGAAACTTAGAGATATATTCAAGTGAATTGGTTAAATTAAAAAGGAGAAGAAAGTTGTTAAATAAGCATTATAAGAAATAACGTAGGGCTGTGTGGAGAATTTACTCTAAATGATGATGTGGAGAGTGAAGAATAATCCTCACTGATCAAGACAGACAGTTACAGAGAAATAAATAATATAATCTTAAGATGAGAAAAGGCTAAAGATTATGATAAGGAAAATGGATATGACTTATCTGATGTCCTGGGGAGAAAGGAAAGTAGTCACCTAACATAATCACATGAGCCAGCATTAGACAATTCTTGGTAAGTGTCACTAATAAACCCATTTATGGTGTGGTTGCTAAAGAAATGACTCACTTAAAATTCTAGAAGCTGCCTATAATTAAGTGAAACATTGTTGTGTTTTGTACTTCATCTAAAGAAATATCTAATGATATTTCTCTTGTTTTTAAAAAGAGTTTAGAGGTGGCAATACAGTTATCTCCGCAGAAGGCATGGAGGACATTGAGAAAATCAGCACCCCATTTAAACTCTTCGTTAATAAAAAATTAACTTATAAAATAAATTACAATATTCTTTATCAAGAGGCTAAGTAGCACATGACATACTAAAATAAATTTTGTTACCATAGAAACAAAACAAGCAATGTGAGTGCACCAAAAGAAGGCAAGAGAAACAATATAACTATAATACAGATTGCTACACACTTAATGTATTATATATACTATATTATATTATATTATATTATATTTTATAAATTACCATATTATATATATATATATCACTGCTAGATAAAGAAAATGCCATTAAATGGGATTTGACTTCAGAAAAATATATAATACATTAGAAATAAATATAAAGTAGGTAGTGCAACGTCACGTGCAATGATCACAGCACTTTACACACATAATAAATTAATAGCTGGACTAGGCTATACATTAAGACTCTAAATTTAAAAGCAAAAGAAACTACATATCTCCTACATATGCATATTTGAATACGTATGTTCAGAAAGACTTACACAAGTAGGAAAAATAGATTTTTATAAGTAGAAAATATTCAAATATAAATATGCATATGAACATATTAAATATTTCAATTTAAAAATTTCCAAGAACATATTCAAAGTGGCTATGATTTTTTCTATCTAGAAGTGTTGCCAACTGAAAATAAAAGAGATATAAGTAGCTAGTCTTAATTAATCATTTATATATAATATATACGTGTATATATATATATATATATATATATACATATACTGATTCACATATATCACAAAAATATCCATGTGCACAAATGTGTGCTTAATTCTAGCATGTGAACCTTAGTGATATGAGTTTATTTAAAAAAAAATAAGAGAATGTTTTCGTTCAATCCCACCTGTGAGGTTGCTTAAGACAACAGGTGTAAAGTATTAACTGCCTCTTGAGCTAACAGGGTTGTGGCTTAGCTAGCTGCAGCAAGTAAAATCTGAGGACTTCTGAGAGAGGAATAAAAAAGCCAAGGCCCTCAAGGAGAAGGGGGACTACAAAGAAGAAAAAGTTTGCCTCTCTCCCTACTGCTGGTTTTCCCTGCTGCTGTCTCCTGGTTTGCTGACATACTGGTTTACTGGACTTCTACTGAGACTGGTATTGTCCCCAAAGAACCTAATGACCCTAACCAGCAGGAAATAGCTCAAGGATAACTATGTCCCTTCTCCTTCTACCTTTCTTCTCTCCTGCATAGTGTTGGGGGGCTGGAAGGAACAAGGGGTGGAAGAGAAATAGCAGAATTAAGTACAGTAATATAGAGTATATAAATATAATATATGATATGATATGATAGAATATTGTATGGTACAGAATAGTATAGTATAATATAATAATTGTTATTATATTACTGTTATAATTATAAAATCATATAAATTATATATTTATATAAATATATATTTACATATTATATATAAATTATTTATATATACTTATAATTTTAACAGTAATATACTAACAATTATTATATTATATTATATCATATCATATTATATTATGTTATGTTATAATTATATTATATTATATTATATTTATTATATAATGCCTTGTTGCTACAAACATAGGTGTATACTAGTCACATATATTGTGGTGTTTTTGGTAATTTTTTGTCATGATAAATTATATCTGTATGTGAATACTATTATGTTTTAAATTTTATTTTGTGTGCATATGTGTATGTATATGTGAGTATAGGTTACAACTGTGTGGGTCCTACTTGTAGATCAGAGGATTCATAAAATCTCATGAAGTTGGCATTACAAACAGTTGTGTGTCAAACACATTGCATGAAGGAACTGAACTCCAGGCCTCTGGGAAAGCAATAGGCACTATTAAACACTGAACTACCTCCCCAGCCCATCAATATTTAAAAAAAAAAATGTAGATTAGTATTGGTATACTCTGTTTATTTTTCTCTAAATACTGGAAAATTTTGCAACTAATATATTAGTCAGTATAATTCATATGTTGTATTACTATGAGTTAATATGAGATAGCTATGAACATAATTTATAACTTGTGTTATTGACACCAACAAAAATACTTTTTATGTGATTATAAATTCTCCAGAAGGAATGCCAATATAAAGGGTTTCTAGTGAACTGCTAGATATCAGTGAATTCCAAACTCAATGGAAGTATTGTTTAAAGAACAATATACCCAAGGAATAATGAGAGTTAGGAAATCAGGAAAGTGGGGAGAAAGAAGAGCAACCAATAGCAATGTTGTTTGAAAAAGGCACATGGACACCTAATACTTTATGTTTACTGACACACACATGTATACACACAGTCATATAGACACATGGACACACAAACACTCTCTGTCACACACACACACACACACAATTTAAATGATGTTTTTCTCCATAGGTAACAGTGTTTGCGGCCAACTAAAAATCCCATGGCCTAATGTAGAATATCTTGCCTTTTGGCTATTGGGCAAAGAGGATCACAACGGTTTCTATCTCAATTTGAGACTATTGTTATTGCTCTTGATTGCCCACAAGAACTTGATGGCCCTATTTTTTTGAAGATACCACACAAATTCCTAGGACCTGTTGATTCAGGAGCTTGCTGATTTCTCTTTAGCCTTCACAGTGCTAGAAGATGTCATACAGGATGTTGGAGGAGAATAGACATCAACTTATTCAGATGTGAACCCTGTGAGTTATAACAATAATAGTTTGCTAATGTATGATCAGTGATCAATGGTGGCATAAATGCTAAGAAGAGAACAAACAGGTTTGTATTTGGATTTCAGGCTCATTTCTAAGTGGAGAACTTAAATCTGGTAAGGCAAACTCACCAAGAACTTATGTGTAGTCATAGACACTAGGGAATAACTTACTAGTATTATTTTACTAAATGGATATAGTATCAAACTTCCTTCTGAACACTTATTTTTAGACCCACAATCATATTCAGCATCAAACAAACCTATTTTTCCACTGCATATTGGTAAACACAGAGACCCATAACTGTTCAAAGTACAAAGAGTACTCTTTGTTTGATTGATTGATTTTTAAGGGTAGAACTTAATTTTATTTACAGGACTCTACAAAATAGAAAATTGAACACATATATAAGAAAATGGGACAGCTTCACACAGTTGTACAGTTTATAACTGTTCAAGTAGTTTCTTTGTAGACAAATTTTTGAGGAATACAACACATACCTAACAATTTTGTGCCTCAGCTTGACATCAAGGTAAAGGTCTCATGAGCCGAGTTTCTCTGTTTAAGCTAGTTTCTCAGTAGTCTGAAAGGTATCTAAAATGGCATCAAAACTAACCAAATAATTTTTGTTTCTCTTGCGTTTAAGAAGCACATCAAATTTTTTATTATGCTAAAATGAACAAATTTCCCACTCTCCTGAGCCATCACACCACTTGTATAGTTGGTTAGAGATCACACAGCTTCCTTCTGTGTCTAAACATGCACCTTAGAGGAGACACCAATGAGAAATGGGGCTTAGCCATGATTCACTACTTGCTCTATCTTCCATGGCAGCCATATGTAATGAATGACATTGTCCACTTGCTCTTCTTCTGAATGTTAGTTTTGGCATTTTGTAACATGGTAGGAAAGACTGTTTAAGTCCTCCTTTCTATCATAATATGAGTCTGTTCATCTGTTCCAGTGATAATATTCCCTGTGGCTTTTAGAACAGGAGTCAAAATTCAGTAGCTCCTAGAGTCTTCATAAGTTAGAGCACAACTCTTTTCACAATCACTTCAGTATGCTCACATGGGCTATCAGTCAGGTGGAAAACAGCCAGAAGGAATATTTCAAAACTTCTGGATCATTATGATGCAGGAGACAAACTAGAGTAGAAAGAATTTTCTCAACAGAATCTTAGAGAACAGGATTCTTGTTTCAACAAAGCTTTGAAAGTGCTTAGGTAAGTTTATATAAATAATCACATGCTGAGAATGATAGCTCAGAAATTACAAGGAGAGTCAACAGAGGGCCAATAGCACCATATTTGATAACTTAGTCTTGGAAGACTGAACCATCACCTGCAGTGTTTATAGCTGGTTCGCTGATGATGTCGAGAGAAATGAGGATAACACCTCCATCCATCACAACCCTTGTCTCTTCAGATGTTGCAGAAGCAATGCCACTGAGTGCCCAAGCAGATGCAAACTGAATGTGAATCGTTAGTTTGCTCCCAAAATCCCATAAATTTTGAGATCAAACCAGCCTGGGTGATGTTGTTTACAAGATGCAGTTTCTCCCTAGAAGAAATCCTCAGGCAGCTTGAATAGCTTTGGAGCTGGCTTTCCAAATTGTTGCTATTTATGCATTTAACAATGTCATTAAAAAAAAAAAAACAATTTACAGTGCCCTGGTTGTTGTGGTTTTTCTGCAGTGGAGAAGTATTATTCTTAGGAATGAGTTAACATTTTTCATTTTCACCATTTGGTCATCTTTCTCAGCTTTTCTCAGTTACACATTAACTTCAGGGATAGTGGTATTCTCTTTACTGTACGGGACTTAGATGTTAAGGTACCTTACCTCAAGGGTCAGAACGCATATTGGAAAGGTGGAAACAAAGAAGGTACAGACAGAAGAAGCCAGAGGGAAATTGCAAAAAAAAAAACAATGTCTTGTGAACATGAAATAATCATTGCATTCATGGAATCACATTCTGTTATGGCCTGCACAAGATAAAACCAGTGACCCATTAGCATAAATAGAAGTAAGAGATAGGGTAAGGGAACATGAGCCCCTACCCCTAGAAGAAAAGCTACTGACAGTTGAAATCTGTTAAAATAAGAACAAAAAGTCTTTCTTAAAGGTTTCATCTCTGGTACATTGAGCAGCTTTGGAGGTAGTACCACCCCATAGGCAGCACTATTTGGGCTCAGTTGCTATTAAAAATAAAAAAGGGATCTTGAAGTTTGGACGTGAACATTAGTGGAATAGCGTCTAAGAACTGAAGGTAGTGTTGGGAAATGAAAATGATCAAATTAGAATTTTTGGAATTCCCCAAAACTAAATAAAAATATTATATCAAAATAAAAGAGTGCTACACAGAATACATCTTTCATAACAAAGGGTGAGATGAGAAAAATGCTTCTACAAAGTGTTAGATGTGTTGTAGGTTGATACAGTTTTAATTTGGTTTACAGAAAATAATCAAAATGAAAAAACTAATCCAAAAATTCTACACTTTTCAGATATGTATAATCTATTGCTATGAAGAATAAATTAGTCATAGTTCAAAAGAACAAAATTATCTTATTCATTTCTTTTGAAAAATTTAAGGATGCATGTGTTTTCATGGAAAATGAAATGTATTTCAAATATTCATAGACTGTTTGTGGTTTCTTTGTTTTATAAAATGTCTCTTTCCTAGCATGATGCTGCATATCTCTAGCAATAGTAAATATTGGAGTAGGAGAGATAATTATCAGTAAATGCAACTTAACAAGACCCAACCTCAAAAGTATCAAAATCAAATCGAAAATATCTTAGACTCTCCAGTGCTACAAATAAGTAAGCAAATTGACAGGTAGAGAAATAATTGTTTGAGTCCCATTTTAAATCCCAAACAGAAATATTGTTTTGTAGAATATATCACTGGATGAAATGTGACTTGTTACAACTTTTGTATCATTCTTTTGTTGCATTAATTCTTAAATTTATTGAATTTTAACACTTAGTCCGGTGGCATAATAAGTTTTAAATTATTAAGATATATCTTCAGAAATACATTAGTAACCATGATATACAAAATTACCTTGAAATTAATTCACTAACCGTATACCCAGCCATAAGCCCATATCCTAACAAAGTTTTGATATAGTACTCTTAGCACAGGCATATATTTGGCCATGGGAAATTTTAGTCCAGCAGGGGCTACAAAGAAACAGGTGCCATAAAAAAACAAATCAAAAAATAATCAAATACAAAAAAATTAAAGCAGAAAGAGTGGTGGGAAGCTATTTATATGTGAATATGCTGAATAATGAGTGTGTGAAAAATTTATGATTATTCCTATGGGATATTATTTTAACAGCTTAAGAATACAATTCTATTGCTTTCTATTCTAAAATTTGGATCTTGTTGCATAATATTTAAATTAAATAACTTTCACGTTTTAGAAAAATGTTTTGTTTATTCTTGCTGATAATCTTTATGAAGAGTTTAGTCAGTATCTAAATATCTGAATTTGTGTTGATGGGAAAGAATGTTGGTGAAACAGAATCCGTGGTCTTATTAATTCTGTCTCTCTCTCTCACTCTCTCTCTCTCTCTCTCTCTCTCTCTTTCTCTGTGTGTGTGTTTGCATGTGCATGTGTATGTTTGTGTGTTCTTTTTTAATGTTTATTACTTCAAATTACAACTTCATGATAGTGCCCTCTTTCCACCTATCCCAGTTCCACTCTCCCACCCTCTCCTCCCTTTCCAACCCAACCTGCTGGGTTGCTCCCCCCAGCAGGTTTGAGCAATGGAGTGAGGACTGGACCAGCCAGCCCTCACTCCTGGGCTAAGCAAGATGATGAATGTCAATGACTAAGATACCCTATCCCCCCAGGGGAAAACACACTGAGTCAGGACACACATTGAAGCAGGATCTCGTTTTTTATTGTTACAGGGAGTTTCTTTTATAGGGTAGGAAAGGGGGTCAGGGTGAAAGTGTAGTGTGAGGTTATTTAGGCAGTGAAGTAAGAGATAAGGTATAGAGAGGGCCAATAAACTAAATAAGCGTGGCAGCAGTTAGGCAGGGCTAATGCCAGAATGATATTGTGTAGAAAGGTCTGGACTTCCACATTTTTGAGACAGGTCTCCAAAATCAAATCTGGCTTTGGTGGGCACTATAGGCCCCAATCTGGCTGATTTAGCCACTTAGGCTCAACACCAACCCACTGCTCTGATATGGAGTGTCCCTACATATCAGTTCCTCCTGGTTCAACAGTCATATGAGGGCTAAGAATTTCCTTTTGCACCGGGGACCTACATGGTAGCATCCCTAGAGCAAATTGTCCCATTAAAAGGTAACAAAGTCTATGTTCCTGATCTTTTTGGTGTGTTGGTTATAGGATAGTTATCGTGTACTATATGGCTAAAATCCAATTATAAATGAGTAGATGTCATGTATATCTTTCTGAGTCTGGGTTAATTCAATCAGGATAAGCTTTTCTAGTTCCATCCATTTGGCTGAAAATTTCATGATTTCCTTGTTTCTGATAGCTCAGTAGTACTCCATTGTGTAAACGTACCATAATTATTTTATCTATTTGTCAGTTGAGGGACATATGATTTGTTTCCAGTTTCTAGCTATTACAAATAAGGCTGCTATGACCATAGATGAGGATAGGTCCTTGAGGTTTGGTGAATAATCGTTTGGGTGGATACCCAGAAGTAGTATGGATGTGTCTTGAGGTAGGGCTATTCCAAGTTTTCTAAGATATCTCCAGACTGATTTCCACAGTGGTTGTAAAAGTTTGCATTCCCACAAGCGATGGAGTAGTGTTCCCTTTATTTAAAACCTCACCAGCATGTACTGTCATTTGAGTTTTGATCTTAGCCATTCTGACAGGTATGAGATGGAATCTCAGAGTCATTTTTAATAATAACATTTCTCTGATGATTAAGGATGTTGAGAATTTCTTTTTTTTAATAATTTACTTTTTATTTCTTCAAGTTACATCTCAATCACAATCCCCTCCTGTAACCGAACTTTTAAATTATTATTTATCACTTAGTTATTTATTACTAAATTCACTTATAACAAACACCAACAATTTCTTAACTATTAATCCTATAAATTTCTACAACCCCTTTAACCTATCCACTAAACCTATTGATAATTATAACAACTACTTTCATAACCTTTTAGAATGATACAGTCTCTGGGGCAGGTCCTCAGTCATCAGGAACACAGTCTTTGTTGTAGATTCTTTAACACACTTAGCAGTCCTTTTTCTGGATCTCTCAGATGCAGGTTCGTCAGGGTAGTTGGTTATTGAAGTCTCACCTTAAATAAGGCTTCATGCTTTCTTCTCTGTGGGAGACCCCAGCCATCTGCAGGCCAACTTACTTCTTTTGAATCAGGAACTCAGCTGCTCTGCCTCAGTCCTTAAAGCCAGGCACAGTTTCCCCTAGGCCACTGATCGGACAGATCAAACCCCTCCAGGCAAAAGCTGAGCCACAGGGTCCAGTCCTTGGCCTTTTGGTGTCTTGCTCAGGCTTTCTTTGCTCACCGGCTTCTTTCTGCTTCAAGGAGAGAGCTGACCATCAATGGCCAGCCCTTTTTTCAGCAGGACTCTTGGAGCTCTCTAGCATCAGGGGCCTCTTCTCTTCTAGGCTCCACGCACTGTCCTCAAAGAGGAGGAACTCTGTTTCAGCTTAATTTGGGCTCTGCCCACTTAGCAGCTGAAAACAATGTCAGGCCAGATACTTTGTTTCAAGTCTATTGAGTCTTTCCTGTTTTTCCTGACTTCACCCTCCCTACTCCCCCCTCCAGTCCCACCCTTCCACCCTCCTCCCCCTCAACCCCCCATCCTCTTCCCTTCTTTTTTTTTTTTTTTCAGTTTAAGGTATTTCTTTTTCCCCCCAACAGCTCTCCCTTTCAGCCCAAAAAATGGTTCTTTTTCTTATAACTATAAATACAATACAAAACAACAGAAATAAATAGGCCACAATTATAAGAGTTATATGGCTTAGCATACATTCCCAATGTCCAGTCCATATGTATTTGGCACCTGACTTTAACATTCTACTATCTAACCATCTCCATGAGTTTAAAGTTCTATATCTAACTCAGCTTTCATACTAACATGCCTCATAATTTTAAAAATATCTTCTTAGATCCAGAACACCCTCTGGATTCCTAAACAACTCAAAATTTAACTATGAGACTCTAGCTATCTATTCTTCAACCACCTCAGAGACCTGAGAGAATTTCTTTAAATGTCTCACTGCCATTAGAGAGTCTTCCTTTGTGAATTCTTGGTTTAGATCTGTTTCCCATTTTTTGATTGGATTATTTGATATCTTGTTTTTAATTTCTTGAGCTTTTTTATAAAATATGGATATTAGCTCTCTGTCAGAAGTGGGGTTGGTAAAGATCTTTTCCCAATCTGTAGGTTGTCATTTTCTTAGAATGACAATGTCCTTTGCCTTACAGAAGCTTTTCAGTTTCATGAGGTCCTATTTATTGATTGTTGGTCTTAGAGCCTGAGCTATTGGTGTTCTGTTCAGGAAGTTGTTACATGTGCCAATGAGTTTGAGGCCTTTCCCCACTTTCTCTTGTGTTGGATTTAGTGTGTCAGCCTTTATGTTGAGGTCTTTGATACACTTGGACTTAAGTTTTGTGAAAGGTGATAAGTATGGGTCTAATTTTATTCTTTTACATGTCGACATCCAGTTAGACTGACACCATTTGTTGAAGATGCTGTCCTTTTTCCTTTGTACGGTTTTGACTTCTTTGTCAAAATTAAGTGACCAGTGTGTGTGGGTTCATTTTTGGGTAGGAATTGCATTGAATCTGTATATTACTTTTGGAAGGATGACCATTTTTATTATATTGATCCTGGGAGATCTTCCCATCTTCTGATGTCCTCTTCAATTTCTTTCTTCAAGGACTTGAAGTTCTTGTCATACAGGCCTTTTACTTGTTAGGTTAGAGTTACCCTCAAGTAATTTATATTGTTTGTGGCTATTGTGACAGGCATTGTTTCCCTAATTTCTTTCTCAGCCCATTTATCTTTTGTATAAAGAAGGGCTTCCAATTTTTTTTTGAATTAATTTTGTATCCAGCCACCCTGCTGAAGGTGTTTTTCAGTTTTAGGAGTTATCTGGTGGAATTTTTGGGGTCACTTATGTATGCTATCATATCGTTTGAAAATAGGGATAATTTGACTTCTTCATTTCCAATTTGTATCCCCTTGATCTCCTTTAGTTATCTTATTGTTCTAGCAAGAACTTCAAGTACTATGTTGAAGAGATATGGTGAAAGTGGGCATCCTTGTCTTGTCCCCAAGTTTAGAGGAAATGCTTTAAGTTTCTCTCCATTTAATTTTCTTTTGGCTACTGGCTTGCTGTATATGGCCTTTATAATTTCTAGGTATGCTGCTTGTATGTTCATTCTCTCCAAGGCTTTTAGTATGAAGGAGTGTTGGATTTTGTCATATGTTTTTTCAACATCTAGCAAGATGATCATGTGGGTCTTTTTTTCAGCTTGCTTATATGGTGAATTATGTTGATGGATTTTCCTATGTTGAACCATCCCTGCATTCTTGGGATGAAGCCTACTTGATCATTGTGTATGATACTTTTGATGTGTTCTTGTATTCCTTTTGCCAGTATTTTATTAAGTATTTTTGTGTCTATGTTTATGAGGAAAATTGATTTGAAGTTCTCTTTCTTTGTTGGGTCTTTATGTGTTTAGGAATAAGGGTGATTGTGGCCTTATAGAATGAGTTTAGCAGTGTTCCTTCTGATTCTATTTTGTGGAAGAGTTTGAAGAGTATTGGTATTAGCTCTTCATTGAAGGTCTGACAGAATTCTGTGCTGAAACCATTTGGCCCTGGGCTTTTTTTGGTTGGGAGACTTTTAATGACTGTTTCTATTTCCTTAGGGGTTATAGGACTGTTTAATGTGTTAGCTTGATCTTGATTTAACCTTGGTAGGCAGAATCTATAAAGCAAGTTGTCCATTTCACTTAGGTTTTCAAATTTGCTCGACTACAGATTTTTTAAATGTTTATTTATTACTTCAAGTTACATCTCCATCAGTGTCCTCTTTTTACTGCTCCCAGTTCTGCCTTCCCACCCTCTACCCCTTTTCCCATCCATACCACTCCTCCGGAATGGAGTGTCCCTACATAACAGTCCCCCGCACCAGTTCAGCAGTCATATGAGGGCCAAGAGCCTCTTCATACACTGGAGGCCTACAAGGCAGCACCACTAGGGCAAAGTATCTCATTGACAGGTAACAAAGTCTATGTTCCTGTTCCCTTTGGTGCATTGGCTTTAGAATAGTTATCCTGTACTGTATGAATAAAAGTTGGATTAAAAATGAATAGATGCCATGTGCATCCTTCTGAGACTGGGTTAGCTCACTCTGGATGACCTTTCTCGTTCCATCCATTTGGCTGCAAATTGCATGATTTCGGTGTTTCTGAGTAGTATTCCATTGTGTGGATGTACCACAGTTTTCTTATCCATTCTTCCATTGAGGGACATCTGGGTTGTTTCCAGTTTCTAGCTATTACAAATAAGGCTGCTAAGAACATAGATGAGGGAACTTCCTTGCAGTTTGGTGAGGAATCATTTGAATGCCTAGCCAGAAGTGGTATGGCTGGGTCTTGAAGTACCTAAACCAAGAATTCATAAAGGAGTAATCCCTAATGGCTGAGAGACACTTGAAGAAATTCTCAACATCCTTAATCATTAGAGAAATGCAACTCCAGATGACTCTGAGATTCCATCTCATAACTGCCAGGATGGCTAAGATCAAAGACTCAAATGACAGCACATGCTGGTAAGGTTGTGGAGAAAGGGGAACACTCCTCCATTGCTGGTAGAAGTGCAAGCTTGAACAACCACTATGGAAATAATTCTGGCGATATCTTAGAAAACTTGGAATAGCTCTACCTCAAGACCCAGCCACACCACTTCTGGAGTACAGATTTTTAATATAGGACCTAAAGATTCTCTGGATTTCCCAATATTGTTGTTATTTATCCCTTTTCATTTCTGATTTTGTTGATTTGGTTTTTTTTCCCTCTACTTTTTATTTAATTTGGCTAAGGGTTTTCAATTTTGTTGATTTTCTCAAAGAACTAATTCTTGGTTTCATTGATTCCTTGTATTCTTTTTGTTTCTAAGTTGTTAATTTCAGCACTGAGTTTGATGATTTCCAGTCATCTGCTCCTCTTGGGAGTGTTTTCTTCTTATTTTTTTTCTTGCTCTTCCAAGTTCTGCAGTCAATTTGCTAATATGAGCTGTCACAATTTTCTTTTTGAAGGCACTTAGTGCTATGAACTTTCCTCGTAGCACAGCTGTCATTGTGTCCCATAGGTTTGGGTAAGTTGTGCCTTCATCTTTGTTGGAATTTCAGAAGTCTTTGATTTCCTTCTTTATTTCTTCCCTGATCCTTTAGTCATTTAGTGGCGAGTTGTTCAGTTTCCATAAATGTGTAGGCTTTCTGTTTTTTTTGTTTTTGTTGAAGTCTAGCTTCATTCCATGGTTGTCTGATAAGATTGAATGGGATGAGTTATTTCACCCTTCAGCATCTTTGGTTCTAACAGGTCTTCCTAGTGATGTTGGTGGGTCTTGGAGGACCACGGATTGTAGGCTAGAGCTGCAGATCTCCTGCCACTCGTGTTTCTGTTCTGAGTGTTAGATCTGTGTTTGTGGTCCCCTCAAGTGGCTTCTTCTAGGTGGTCACCAGTGCACTTTTGTGTCACTCAGCCCTAAGCAGTAAACCCTTGTAGTCTGTATCACTCCCTCAGTGTACAAGGGCAAGAACTCACTGCCTCTGCTCAGGAGCTGTAGATGCTGAAGGCAGATTATTCTGCTCAGAAGGGGCAAGGTGCACTAGCTCCTAAAGAAGACCACAACCAGTCTGCTGGGCTTGGACTCAATGGAGTTCTGCTGCCTCATAACTTGACCACCAGCCTTTCTGCCTGCTCTGATCTTACTGTTTCAGTGTCACTGCTGGTCCTCTCGGGTGTTGGAGTGAACCTGAGAATGCTGGGTGCTCAGAAAGCCAGGAAGTACCTCGAAATGGCAGTTGGGGCTGCCTCTCAATTCCCTGCAGTGATTCGACCTGCATAACACTGTACAGGTGCAGAAAGAGCAGCCCTCTGCCCTGTGTGGATGCAATTTTCTTTCCCATGATGGTATATCCAGTAGAGGGACCTGTATGTCCAACACATATCTGAGTAAACTTTGATATGCTTGTGCCTCCCAGACCGCTGCTCCACTGGAGATAAATCTTGGTAATCTCATAGTTCTCCTGTATGGAATGTCGGTTTGGAAGCTGGGTGGTCCGGGGGCTGGTGAGTACCCCTGTCTGGGTCTCAGAACTACTCTTGTATATTTGAGTTGCTTGTGCTGCTTCCACAGCAGGCTCCGAGCCTGCCTCTGTTCTGTGGAGCTTCTGCTGCTCACGCTGGGCTCTGCTCTGCAGCTGGTAGGACTGTTTCCCTGAGTTTCTGAGAGTCTGGCCCAGAAACACCACTAGTCCCTGGGTTCGTCAGGTAAAATCCCATGGGTTTTCACTTCTTGGGTTGTTGCTCAGCTTGTTTATATTTCTGGGATGGCTCAAATGTGTCCTTGCCATCTGCTGCCATCTTGGATTCCGCCCCTGGTTGTTTGTTCTTGTGTGTACTTTTGTTTCTTTGGTTTTTTTTGTTGTTTTTTTGTTTTGTTTTTTAATCTTACTGTTTGATTTATTTGGGGGTATTTCTTATGTTCTTGTTTTTATCCTTTCAGAAAGTGTGAGAGAAAACATGAATTTGGGTAGGTGGAGTAGGAGAAGAAACTAGGAGGAGTTGGTGAGGGGGAAGAATATGATCAAATTATATTGTAGGAAATATAAAAAATAAAAAAATAAGTTAAATTAAAAGAGTGCAGTTTGCACATGAGATTTGATGTGATTTAATTTAATTTTATGCATTCTCAAAATTAAAATATATGTTCACAAAATGTGGATTTCATTACATTAAAAAAGCACTTAGAAATTATATAACAGGTGTAAATAAGGAAAAGACAGGAGCAACATAACTCACTGAAGAAGATAGATAGATGCCAGTTAACATATGGAAAAATGGTCCATATAAGGTATCAACTGGGAAATGTAATTCTGAGAAATAGAAGATGCCAATGAACCCTGATCAGAACAGTTGACATTTAGAACACAAACAGAGATGACATACATTTGAGGAAAAGGAACCGGAGGAACTCTCAAGGTTTGATGTTAGAATTAAAATTCTGTAGTCATTGCAGTCATTTATAAGAAAATTTACTATTTTCTTACAAACTTATACTATCATCATGTAATCCAGGATTCATACTTCATATCATTTACTCAAAATAGCTTAAAATTTATACCCACACAATACCAATGTAGTAGATGCTTATCTTAACCAAAATTTAGAAGTAACAAAGATGGCTTTCAGAAAGAATGAATGAATCAATGTAGAGATGTACTCAGACAATGGAATAGTCATCAGCACTCAAAGGTAATAACCTTGCCAGAAACCACATAAGAGAAAGGTATGTATAAATACCTGCATAAAAGAAGCAATTCTTCAAATGTTGTATGCTTTTTATTTCATCTATATGACTTTCTCAAAAGTAAATACAACACTATAGAATGGACCTGGAGTTACAGGAGAAAACTCAAGAGGCAAAACACAGAACTCAGAAGCCCTTTGAACAGTAAGTTTATCTATATTATAACATAATGAAGGGTAGATGAGTATGCACATTTAATAACTCAAGAGCATCAAGGGTGAACCACAATGTAAGCTATAGCGTTTTGGTAACAGCATGCCAGCATAGACCCATATATGAATATATATGGTTTTTAATTTTATTTTTTATTTTCTTTATTATGTTTATTTATTACTTCAAGTTACATCTCTATCATAGCTCCCTCCCTCCACACTTCTCAGTCCCAGCCTCCCATCCTCTACCCCTTCTCCCACCAATCCTACTCCTCTGGTGTGGGGTGCCCCCATATATCAACCCCCTCAGTTCATCAGTCATATGAGGGCTAAGAGCTTCCTCTTGCACTGGGGGCCTACATGGTAGCTCCACTATGAAAAAGTGTCACAGTAACAGGAAACAAATTCCATGTTCCTGTTCCTTTCAGTATGTTAGTTGTAGGAAAGTTATATTGTATGGAATGACTACAATCCAGTTATAAGTGAATGCATGCTGTGTTCATCTTTCTGGGTCTGGGTTAGATCACTCAGGATGAGTTTTTCTAGTTCCATCAATTTGGCAGCAAATTGCATGATTTCGTTGTTTCTGATAGTTGATTAGTATTCCATTGTGTAAATGGACCATAGTTTTTTTATTCCATTATTTGGTTGAGGGACATCTGGATTGTTTCCAGTTTCTAGCAACTACAAATAAAGCTGCTATTAACATAGTTGAGGAAATGTCCTTGTGGTTTGGTGAGGAATCTTCTGGATGTATTCTCAGGAGTGGAATGGCTAGGTCTTGAAGTAGAGATATTCCAAGTTTTCTAATATATTGTCAGACTGATATCCATAGTGATTGTGCAAGTTTTCACTCCTACCAGCCTTGGGGGAATTTTCCCCTTTCTCCACAAACTTGCCAGCATGTGCTGTCATTTGAGTTTTTGATCTTAGCCATTCTGACAGGTGTGAGATGGAATCTCAGAGTCGTCTTGAGTTACATTTCTCTGATGATTAAGGATGTTGAGCATTTCTTTTAGTGTCTCTCAGTCAGTAGAGATTCCTTTTTTGTGAATTCTTGATTTATCTCTGTAACCCATTTTTGATTGGATTATTTGTTTTATTGGTGTTTACTTTCTTGAGTTCTTTATATATTTTGGATATTAGCCCTCTGTCAGATATGGAGTTGATAAAGATCTTTTCCAAATCTTTAGGCTGCCTTTTTGTTCTAATGACAGTGTCCTTTGCCTTTTCAGAAGCTTTTCACTTTCATATGGTACCAATTATTGATTGTTGGTCTTTGAGCCTTAGTTATTGGTTCAGTTCAGGAAGTTGACACCTGTGCCAATGAGCTTGAGGCTTTTCCCAGATTTCTCTTCTATTAGATTTAGTGTATCTGGTTTTATGTTAAGGTTTTTGATCCACTTGGACTGAAGTTCTAAACATAGCAATAAGACAACTAAAGGAGATCAAGATTATACAAATTGGAAAGGATGAATTCCAAAGTATCCCTATTCACAGATGATATGATAGTATACATAAGTGATCTCAAAAATTACAACAGAGAACTCCTGAAGAACACCTTCAACCTTGTGGATGGATACAAAAATAATTCTAAAAAATCAGTAGCTCTTCTTTACACACACACACACACACACACACAAAATGGGCAGAGAAAGAAATTAGGGAAAAAACACCCTTTACAGTAACCATAAATAATATAAAATGCCTGGGAGTAACTAAGCAAAACAAGTGAAAGACCTGTACAACAAGAAATTCAAGACCCTGAAGAAAAAATTTAAAGAAGGTATCAGAAGATGGAAAGATCTCCCATGCTCATGAAAGGTAGGATTAATATAATAAAAAAGGCCATCCTACCTAAAGCAATGTATAGATTCAATGTAATTCCTATCAAAATACCAACACAATTCTTTACAGACCTTGAAAGAATTAATTCTCAACTTCATAAGGAAAAACAAAAAACCCAGAATAGCTAAAACAATTGTGTATAATAAGAGAACATCCAGAGGTATCCCCCTCCCTAATTTCAAGCTGTCCTACAGAGCAATAGTAATGAAACTGCATGGTACTGTCACAGAAATTGACTGGTTGATCAATGGAATTGAATCAAAACCCAGAAGTAAACCAACACACCTACAGTCACTTAATTTTTAAAAAGAAGCCAAAACCACACAATGGAAAAAGAAAAGCATCTTCAACAAATGGTGCTGGTCTAACTGGATGTCAACATGTAGAAGAATGCAAATTTATTTTTGTGTTCTTGGTTCACATTTATCACCATACACAAAACTTAAGGTCTTTTGAATGAACCCAAGATAACTCAACTTCCTTATAGCACATATATATGATACTTGATATGCAACCAGAAATCACTATGCAATTTTAGATATGAGAAATATGAGTGTTCAGTTTTAATTCTTCTGCACAAAGATGTCCATTTTCTAGTACAATTATTTAAGATTCACTTGTTTTCATGCCAATGAATGTATTTAGCACATTTATAAATACCTAATCAAAGTCAAATCAAAATTTTTAAATGAAGTTATACACATAAAACTACAGTTTTATAACAAAACAAAACACAGCAAAACAAAACAAAAAACCTCCATATCAATAATCTTCAAATGTTGGAAAAATTTCCTTTGCATTGTATGAAGAAATATCTGTGTGTTTTCAGTTATTAATTCATACTGGCAGAGACCTAAGTCCTGGAAGGATTTTGGTATTGTAATTTCTGTGGCCCATCACCAGCTTTCTATTTGTAACCTTCAATATCTTATGCAACAACAAAGATGTATCAGGTGTTTTGTGACTGCTAATTGCTTAAAATAATGACCTGACAACCAATAGCTTGAGCAGGAAATGTAGGACAGTATGTCCAGTAGAGAGAGGGATGCTGGGAAAAGAAAGAAAACGTAGGAGATTTGGAAACAGACACAAAAGAGGACAGACAGAAGTGAAGAGAAACAGAGAGTTAGCCATATGGCAGGTCAAGGTAAAATAGGTTAAGATGGTAACTTTGATACTGCCCTAGATAACAGCCTAAGATTTAAACTATATACAAGTCCCCGTGTCATTATTTATACTGTGGCATGTTCAAGAATCTCATGCTATAATCAAAGAACCTACAAAATCAAAAATTAAAAAGCTGTCATATGACCCAAGTAATTATAATTATTCCAGTGAAGTACAGGATCACAGTGCTGGCAGAACATAGAGAAAAGTGGAACTTGGGGCTGATGAGAAGCCTAGGGAGCAAAAGCACTGGCTACCCTAGGGTCAGAATTTGCATTTGACCTCCAGACTCCACAGTGGAATTGATGAAAGAACAGTTAAAATGTTCCTCTGGGCCCCACACGTGCTACATGGCACATATATGCCTACACGTACATACACACACACAAAAAAAACCTAATATATAATTTTTTTAAAATAACAAGAGCCTTTAAATACTGCTGAAAGAAATGTAAATAGTATGAGATTATGTAAACCACTGTAAATTTTCTCTAAGATCTAAATAGACCAAAACATGATTCAGCAATTCCACTCTAAAGTTCTTATCCAATAGTATGAAATCAGTAAGTCAAAGAAACATATGCACCACTGTGGTCATTGTAATTATATTGACAACAGTCCCAGAAGAGAGCAACTTAACTGTCCATAACTGATGAAGGAATAAAACAATTGTACTGGTTATACAATAGAACATTGTTCCGGAATAAAGAGAATCAAATTGTCTCACCTGTGACAGTATGTATTCAAATGACAATAACTACTTCAAGTTAAATAAGTCAAGCACAGCATGATAGAATCTGAAAGAATTTGGAACCTAAGAGTTGTTTACGTATCTGTTAAAAGAATATGAGTCTGGGGGTGGGAGGAGAGTGATGGGGTAATGTTAAGCATTCTAAATGTTAATTAATTGGTCCTGCTTGGAGTGTGTTACTTACATTATCTCTGATTAGCTAAATAAATTCTGAGGCCTGGAGATTGGGCAGGACTAAGGCGTGCTGGCTTCTGAGACAGAGCGCATCTTGGAAAAAGAAGCCAAGAAAGAAAGAGGAACACATGCCATGGAGTAGGTTAAAGATCATTCCATGTGGCCTGGAACATCGGCATAGCGTGGAGAATAGCAGTCCAAAGGGACATATGTATATATAGGGTCATATTTGGGTAATAGAATTATGAGCTACCTTACATGGGTTAGGATTGCACAATTCAGGCTAAGGCTTGCTAAAATCCATCCAGTGTCTGTTTGTATTCATTTATAATGGCAGGGTAAGGATTAACACTGCCATACCAATTAATATAATATTAATACTAGTAAATAATTTAATTAGCCATTTTTTTCTACAGGAAGAACCAGGAAATAATGGAGAAAAGTTTATTAATGGGATAATTAGCTAGGAAGGAATAGCTCTTTACTCCAATTATATCATCTTCTATTTATAATTACTTAGTGGTGCATACATTAAAAGAAAAAATGAAAGAATTTTGAGTATTTTTGCCACAAGTAATAAATGTTTAAGGACATGGATATGTTTGACATTAACTTTATAATGTCAGAGAAGGTTGTATTTATATATTTAATAAAACAAATATCAAATATAAAGAAGCCGTGGGTTTGAGAGAAAGCAAGGTGGGTATATAAGAGGGTTTGGAGGAAGGAAAGTAGATAATAATAATATAACAATATCAATTTTTAAAAAAAATATTATAAATAGATTATCAAATATGAACCAACTAATATAAGTACTTTTGTGCTTGAAATTTCAGAAATAATACTTCACTATTTTTAAATTTTTATTTGTATGCTGTGTGTGTATGTGTGTGTGTGTAGAGGTCAGAATACAATTTTTTGGGTGTTGGTTATCTCTTTCCGCCGTAAGGATTTGGCAAGATTGAACTCAGTCTATCAGGATTGACAGCAAGTACCTTTATCTTCAGACTCATCTCCCCTACCCCAATAATGATAATATCTTAAATTAAATGCACTAAAATCTAAATAGTTCTGAACTTCTTTTAATCATTCAAAGTACTCCTGACCAAAGCCAGGCTGAGAGCTTTTGTGTTGCTATGCAAAGGGAGTTTTCATCATGAACCTGGCACTTAATCAGCTATATAAATGTAGAAACATGACACTAATATGTAAGCTTCTGCTTTGTCAACTTTCCATTTTAACAATAGTTCTATACACCATTATACTAAAGACTAGTGAGGGTATTCATAAAAATTTGCATATCTTGAATTTGCATTCAATATTTAGAAAAGACAAAGATGTGCAGAAAGAGTCCAATAGCTCAGGAAATAATGGTAAGACATGATTAATGGGACTGCATGAAATCGAAAGGTCTTAGATCCTAAGTTACCACTGAATATTCAACTGCCTCCCTCTATGCACCCCTTGTTTCTAGGTCTTACCTGCAGCCTCCTTGCTTAGCCCCTTTCTACTGAAGAAAAGAAATTCTGTTGTATGTCCACTATTAGAACATCTACTTTAACCCCTTTGCTAATGCAAGTAAGGTTGTTGAACTGTTTCCTACTGGGATTGTGGTTTCTATTATGGTAAGTTTTAAATAGAGAAATGGTGGGAAGACGTTCACTTCTGTCCAAGGATCACTAATGATTACAATAAAAAGAAACTAGTGAAGGTGTTTAAGGAAAAAAAAAAAAAAAAAGACCGTCAATTGTTCTCCATGTTAGCAACCAGATATGGAGAAGAAACAAGGTGACTAACCCAAGTATATATAGCATTTCCTGACAGCAGTAGAACTTGCTAAGGACAATCAGGTACAAGTTCAAGGGGTTTAGATTGTGGTTCTATGACATCACTTGGGGATATCCTTCAGTGATTAGAATTTCTCTTCTATTCATTTCACAAATTTTAAAACCTCATGGCTATTAGAAGGCTTTATGTCTTCTATTAGCATGCACTAGCATATTTCTATGCATTAAACTGGAAAGGGCCATGCTGTCTAGTCTTGGGATGTCTTATTGAAATAAAAGTCGAGCAGTAATTGTTTTGTGAGTGTCTAGCATAAAATAAATAATCATGTTTTGTTCAAACCATCAGTCTCAAGATCACAAACGATTGTGTCTAGCCAGAGGCTCCTTGAATATCTCTCTACAAAGTTCCTGCTCTAGAGGAATACCATCACTAAAATAGTGCAGGTGAACCAAGGGAAGATGGGACAATGCAGAAGCAGGAACAGTGCCATGGTAGGGAGTTTCTGATAAGAGAACAACCCCTAGTTATTTACAGTACATCAGAGCTCAGAAAAAGATAGCCTCTCTCCAGTGAGGTGATGAGACATCTGATTTGACACCACGGTCGTGTTTTTAACTAGACAATTTCTAGCTAAGAGATGTACAGAACACAGAATGTAAGGTCAGCATATTATCAGATAAGTTTCTGAAAAAAGAACAAATAACAAATTGATTCTCCAAGTTATGTAGCTATTTGTGGTGTTTACAGCTCATTAACAACAGCTGTCATATAAAGAAACAAATTGTGTTTTATTTTTGTTTTTTGTTTGCATGTTTTCTTTTCCCTTCCAGATTTCTTGTTATATAATATATTTAAGTCTTTATTTTTAAAACCTGATTTAGAGAATATAAATAAATAAATAGCTGCACAGCATAAGGAACCATTAACTGAGTGAAAATACAGCCTACAAAATGGAAATAATTGACAGAAGATTAATGTCTAGAATATATGTAATCTCAAAAATTAAATATCACAAAACAATCAACTCAGTCATTCACTAGAGTTATACAACTAACAGACAGATGTCAAAGGGCAATCAACATATGAAGAAGTACTCAACATGTTTAACCATCACAGAAAGAGAAATTCAATTGACATTTATAACATATCTGTCTCTAGTCAGAATGAGTATCGTTAAGAAACCAAGCAAAAATAAATGATGGTGATAATGTTGGGAAAAGAAAACTCCAATGAGCTGTTCGTTGGAGTACATATTCTTGAAACCACTATACATATCAACTTGTAGTTTCTTCAGTAGTCTAAGAACAAGACTATTGTTCTTAGATCAATATATTTGACACTGAATAAATAACACTCTATTCTAAGGCAATATATCAAAGAGAAATGTGAATATCCATACCTACTTCTGTACTATTTTTTCTTGGAATGTTATGGAATCAGCTTAGGTATTATCAACAGATGAATATATAAAGTGAATATTTTATACTGATATGGAAGAAGATGAAAACAATTTATAGATTCCTGAAAGCTGTAAAACAAGAAATACTGTATGAATCAAGTTTACTAATCCATAAATAACAATTAAATTATGCAATATGTAGGGAACAAATGCACAGACTATTATTATCGTAGATGAAATAAGTAAAACTCATGGAATGACAAATATAGATGTTTTCTCACTTGTAAATCCTGAATGTTAAATACGTATATGAAATAATATGAGGTTGCCTAGAGAAATTACTGTATTAGTGGAAAGGAAGAGGTTAAAAAGTGATTAAATAGATATGAATATGTTCACAAAGTACATGATGTATTTCAATGGAAATGTCTTTATGATATCCATCATTTTGTGTAATGAATACATGTCAGTGATTTTTTTAAAAATAAAATATTAATAATGCCATTCTAATAATTTGGTATTCTGGCTTTTTGGAATTAAATGGTAAGATTAAACTATATTCTAGGAATGATAGGAGTCAGTTTGAAGCCTATACGTAGCAAAAAACTAGAGTTAGGCAGTAGCATGCATCAAAACTATCTGAAATATTTTTACTCAATTTATTAAAAAGCAATTGGTACATATTTTTAAAAATATGTTTGAAGAAAGTAATTTTCAAAAAATATTTGTCATCTGAGGTATTTAGAATTACTGATAGGAAAAAAAGGAAAAAATATATAAGATTAGGCAGCTATGAATTTCCTAAAATTAAGGCTTAGGAATAGATTGACATTCAGTCCGAGTTGAGGAGGATAATAATAAAGTAAGTGTGAATTTGGTATTTACTAAACCTGTCACAGATTAGATACAGAAAATACTATATTAAATTATTTACCATTAGATAATAAATTCTTATAAAATTTATACAAACAATTCATACAGAAATATAGATAGATATTAACTAAACTGCAATTTTATTGACAGTTACTAGATACATCATTTAAAAGAGACATGTTTAAGGTAATATAAGGGGAAATGTCATTAAATAATTTGAAGAAATTATAACTGGGAGAAAGCAAAGATAAATGAAGGGACTGGGATAATGTACAGGAGATAATACCATTAGCCACAAAAACCAGACAACTTGAGTTTAAACCACAGATACCATAGTAGAGTAAAAAAATACTTTTGGATGTTTCTTGCTGAGCTTCTTCCATACCTATGTTGCAGCACATATGTATACACACAAATAAATTCACGTGTGCATATGCACACACATGCACACACAGACACATGTGCACACATGCACACACACATGTACATACACCTGTACACACACATATAAGTAAAGCAAATCAGGGTTTGAAACTATCAGAAAATAAAATATTAAATAAATTGCGAAACTTTAATGAAACGTAACAGAAAAACAGTGAATCAAGAATCCTATAGCTAATTATCAGTAATACTGACAGGAATGTACGTTTTATTACAAGAGAATGAAATGGGGGTAGACACATGAAAAATGGTAAAGCAATTAATCTTCATCAATACTTTGTAAGACATCTGTCTACAAATAGCTCAAAATAATAAACAATTTAAACAATTTCCTAAATATAATAGAAGAAAGATGAGTTTGATTGAAACCAAAGCTCAAATCAAACATGTAGAAAATCTATCAAAATTATTTATGGCACCACCATTTTTTATGTTGTTATATTTTGAAAACATGTTCCCTAAAGTAATCATTCTGATGAAACTACTTCAAGTCAGCTAAAAAAATAAATAGAATACTCATTGAAATTAACACAACACATTCCTTTAAAGAGTCTTCTGAATGATAAAGTAGAGGAGAACAGGGTTATCCAGCAGTTATGGTCTGATGGGTCTAACAGATTCTCTCATCTCGTGTGATTTACATGCTTGATCTTTGAGCTTGAATTGCCTTATTTATAAGACAAGTAGTGGCATCCCTTGAAAGGATGGTGAAAATTAAAGGTTCATCACAATCACCTTTATTCATTTTAGTACATTGAATTAATGTTGAATTAATGGAGCAAGGCTCTTCAGAAAGGAACCACAAATAAAACCATATTGAAGTGAATCTCCATAAATAAGCCTTGAAAAGTACTATAACTTAGTCTATGAAATCATGCTTTTGAATTCATAAATATTGTATTTTTATTTTGTTTATTGATCAGAATCTTTCATATACCTGGAATGTTTCCATGATATTAAACTCTGTGTGTGTGTGTGTGTGTGTGTATATATATATATATGACATGAATATATGTATGCATGTACGATCACATTTAATTTATAGCTCAGATATGAGAAATAGGATGTAGTCAAATTTGCATTTACATACCAAATTTAAACTGTCATAGGCTGTGTCAAAGACCTAGCTCTAGGTTTGTAAGAAGCAAAACTGAATAGAAAGAAATAGACTGACAGGACATCTAAAAGCTTTGAAAACTGATAAAGAGTACTCACTTAGTAAGCCTTGATTGTTTTAAACTCAGTTTCCTGTCTTTATTGCATGCCCTTCCTCCCTTCATACTGTCATTGTATATGGACAGAACAGCTACCCTTTGGCCTGGTGGGAACCTTGCATCACATCACTGTGTTAGAGTAAACACAGAAGAATCCACTAAAAGAAAGACCCAGTTTCTGAATGAGGAGATTCATAGTCTAGACCACATTGGGATACTTTGTCTCTTACAGCTTCTGTGCGAGGATTTTGAATGTTGACTTGGACTTTGATGTTTTAAAAACAAGAGAATTCTAAGTTGAACTGTGCCATATTTAAGCAAACTACACAGGTTAAAACTTCCACGTTTTTATTTCCAGGTCTAGCTTAAAGGCATAGCTTTCCTATTAACTTTTCCTGATAAGGCCCCAGTGTCCACCTACTTCCTCTTATAAATTCCTAGGTCAAGCTCCAGACACACAGCTTTTCCACTGGGCTTTCATGTTCTCATGAGAATCCATGAAAATAAGGCCTAAATATATAATCCCCGTATACAATCCCCATAATCTAAGTCTGAGGGTCTCACAGTTCCTGCACTGGCCCAGCCTATAGCAAATTAGATTCCCACATCAAACACACAACAAATGAAATAAGAATAGGTAACAATGGAAAAAATATGATCACTAAACCAATTGGTTCTACAGAAATGTTCTCTAATGGGAATTACATAGATGAACTCCAGGCTATAAAATTTAAAATAAAAAAAAATCAAACAGAACTGGATCAATGAATTTCAAGAAGTTTAAAGAAGATACAAAAATCTCTGTGAGCATCGAGCAAGAGCAATAAATATCTGAGTGATGTACTGAAAAGAAAAACACCACTGAATTAAACAACAAAGACAACCAGATTTGAAAACTGAATTTCAGTAAAGTTATAGAAATATTTAAGAAAATTCAAGTTGAAAGGAAGGTGAAATTGAAATCTCAACAACTCAATTTGAATATTCAGATGAAATTCTTATAAGTAGATCAAGCAGAAGATAGACTGAAGTAGAAGATTGGATTGTAAACTCAAATAATATAACCAAAGTTTTAAAATTGAAAGAAACATATAGGAATTGTGGAACAACATAAAAGGACAAATTCTTTGCATTATAGTAATAGATGAAAGAGAAAAATAAAAAAATCAAAGATTACCCACTTAGTTCACTTAAGTTTTTGTGGGCTATCAGAAGAAATGTCTCTAAACACATATAATAAAAACACAGAACACCAAACAGAAAGAATCAGAAAGTAAATTTCCCACAGCTTATTATTGTTAAGACATTACATATATAGAAAAATGAGAGATTATTGAAAACCTCAAAAGAAAAACTATGTCACTTTGAAAATCTTCAGAATACCAACTGACTACTCAATGGAAACTTTAAAATCCACATAAAACAAACAAACAGAATCAATCAAATAAACAAACAAAACCAGATCACAGATGCCAACCAAGACTATTTTACCCAGCTTACCTATATGCCATATTTGGACAACAAAAAGCTTTCCATGATGTAGAGAGGCTAAAATAATTCCTGGCCACCAAGCTAAATGAAATACTAGAAACAGTACTCTGGATTGAAGAGAGGAAAAGCCATAGACATAAAGCTAGCGAAAATCAACAACAAAACCCCCCAAAACAAAAAATAAAACCACACAAACAAAACCAAGCATACAACTCCCCTCCTGGTCACTACTTCCTAAGTCACAAGTCCAGCAGCCTCAATGTGATCAGCTAACCAGAGAGCTCACTGGCTAACAGAAATCTAGGTAAATGGCCCACCTGAGATCTGCTCCAATTCTCTCAGTGCCTGGCAGACTGTACCCAATCATCACTCTACTCATTGCTACCATTTTCCAACCAATAATTCTGGCAGTCCTCTGCTTGACCTGAATACACAAATTATCCAAACTCTTATTCAAACTAACCAAAAAAAAAAAAAAAAAAAAAAAAAGGACAGAGACTATCCAAATTAACAAAATAAGAAACAAGAAACAAAAGGTAGGCATAACAAAAGATACTGAGGACAGCTAAAGAATCATCAAGTCACACTTTAAAAACTTATACTCTCCAAAATGGAAAATTTTAATAAAAATGGATAATTTTCTCAATAGATACTACTTGTCAAAGTTAATCAAGATAGGAGAAACAGCTTAAATAGACTTAACCTCTTAAGGAAACAGAAACATTTATTAAAAGTCTCCCTACCAAAACAAAACAAAACAAAAAACAAACACAAAAAATAAAAAAACAGAGCCAGACTGTTTTAGCACAGAATCCTACCAGACTTTCAAAGAAGAGTTAATGACAATACTCCTCAAATTACCTTACAAAATAGAGATAGAAGGGATAACTGTCAGTTTTATTTTATGAGGCTCCCATTACCCTGATATGAAAACCACACAAAGATTCAAAAAAGAAAGATTATGTACTCACTCATAAGCAGATACTAGCCATATAGTACAAGATAAACATACTACAATCCAAAGACCCAGAGAATCTAAGTAACTAAGAGGACCCAAGGGAGGATACTTGAATTGCACTCAAAGGGGCAATAGAATAGTCAGTGAAAGTGGATGAAGAGAGGTAATTGGTTAGAAGAGGGAGAGAGGAGGGAAAAGAGGAGGGGATCAGTGTGGGGAGAACAGGATGTGGCATGAGAAGGCTGGAAGCAAGATAGGAAACCTGGGGAGGGCATCTTGAGACAAGCTGGAGAGTAGCATCAGGGTAGGCCTCTGGGAGGGTATGGGCGTGACTCTATCTGAGACACATAGCAGTGGAGGTTACAGACCCTGAAGAGTCCTCCTTCCTGCCAGGTAGGACTTGTAGAGGAAGAAGGGGAATTGCCAACCCACCCACAAAAACTTCAACCCAAAATGTAACCTTGGATAAAAGAAGTGCAGGGATAAATTTATGCCAGCAATTGAGGGAATGTCCAAACAATGATGGGACTAACCTGAGACCTACCCCAAGAGAGAGAGAGTCAGCCTGGATCACTATTAATGATACTCTACCATTCTTATAGATAGGAGCATAGCATAACTGTATTCTGAGAACTTCCATGCTGCAGAGGATCTAGGTAGAGGCTGACTGTCATTGCCAAACATTAGGCAGAACGTGGTGTGACTGGGAGAAATGTGAGAGGAATTATAGAAAGACCCAGAGTGGACAAGAACCCCACAAGAAGATCAAAAGAGACAACTAACCTAGGCCCATGGGGCTCACAGAGACTGCAGCACCAATCAAAGAGCATGCATGAACTGGACCGAGGCCTCCTACACATAGGCAACTGATGGGTATCTTGGTTCTCATGTGGGTCCCCTAGCAAATGAAGCAGTGGCTGGTGGGTGAATCTGCCATGGACTCTGATGCTTGCTTTTGGATCACTTCTCCCTAATGTGTCTGTGGTGCATAGCCTTAATGGAAGAGGATGACTTAGTTCTGATGCATCTTGATGTTCTGGGTTGGCACCTCCCCTTTTCTGAGGAGAAGGAGGATAGGAGGAAGGAGGCAAGAGGATGGAAGGGGGGACTCAGAGGATGCAAGGGAAGGATCAATGATCAGATATGAAATTAATTAATAAACTTTAAGAAAAAGAATAAAATAAAAAATGAAAAAGATTTGTAGACCAATTTCCCTTATTAACATAAATGCTAAAATACCCAATGCAATACTTGCAAACTGAATCTACAAACAAAACAAAGAACATTCAATATTATCAAATACCCATCATCCCAGAAATATGGGGAAGTTCAACATACAAAAATCTATCAATTCAATCCACCATATAAACAAAAAGAAAAAGAATTTCATGACCATTTCCTTAGATGCTGAAAAGCCTTTAACAAAATCCAACACCCATGCATGCTGAAAGTCTTGGAGATATTAATGATACAAGTTATAATGAAGTCAGTTTAGAATAATCCTATATCCACACAAAATTAAATGGAGAGAAACATAAAGCAATTCACTAGAATCAGGAATAGGACAAGATGGTCCAGTCAATCCATTTTTATTCAGTATAGTACTTGAAGTTTAATTGGAGCAATAAGATAGCTGAAGGAGAACAAGGGTATACAGTTTGGAAAGAAGAAGTCAAAGTATCATTATTTACAGATGATATGATAGTGCATATAAGTGACCCCAGAAATCCTGCCAGGATAATTCTGCAGTTGATAAACACATTCAGGCATATGGCTGTGTATAAGATTAACAAATAATAAAATAAATGAATAAATAAATAAATAAATAAATAGAGAAAGAAAAGAAAGAAATTAGTTGCCCTCCTATAGACAACTGACAAACTGAGAAAGAAATCCAGAAACGACAGCATTCAAAATAACCACAAACAATATAGAATACCTGTGATAATCCTAACCAACCAAGTGAAAGACTTGTATAAAAAACAGGCAAATATTTGAAGAAAGAAATTGAAGTAGATATCAGAAGATGGAAAGCTATCCCGTGCTCATAGTTTTGTAGAATTACTACAGTAAAAATGGATATCCTACCAAAAGCAATCTACACATTCAATGCTTCTCGGCACCAAAATTCCAACACATCTTTTACAGACCTTGAAGGGAATATACTCCACTTCATACGGAAAAACAAAACAAAACAAAACAAACAAACAGAAATCCCAGGATATCAAAAACAGTCCTCTACAATAAAAGAACCTCTGGAGGAAACACCTTCCTATATTTCAAGCTATAATGCAGTGGCATAGTAATAATGACCACATAGTTTTGGCATAAAATCAGACAGGTGGATCAATGGAATTGAATCAAAAACTGAAATGTAAATCCAGACAAATTTGACCACCTGATTTTTGATAAAGAAGCTAGAAGTACACAATGGAAAAAGAAAGTATCTTTAACAATGATGTTTGTCAAAATGGATGTCTGACAGTATGCAGAATAATGCAAATAGATCCATACTTATCACTCTGCACAAAACTCAACTCCAAGTGGATCAAAGACATCAACATAAAACCAAACATAGTGAACCTGATAGAAGAGAAGGTATGTTATAGCCTTGAAATATTGGTACAGGAGACAACTTCCTGAATCAAACACTAGTAGCACAGGCACTAAAACTGATAATAACTTAATGAGACCTCATAAAACTGAAAAACTTAAGTAAAGCAAAGGAAACTGTCAATAGGACAATCTGGCATCTTGCAGACTAGGAAAGGATTTTTACCAGCTCAACATTTGATAGATAGCTAATATGTAAAATATATTAAAAAATTTCTAGACACCAGGCATCAATACACCAAATAATCCCTTTTAAAAATGGAACACAGAGATAAACAGAGAATTCTCAATAGAGAACTCTCAATGGCTGAGAAAGCCTAAAGGAATGCTTAACATCCTTAGCCATCAGGGAACTACAACTCAAAACTACTTTTATATTTCATCGTACACCTGTCAGAATGACTAAGATCAATAAAACAGTTTATGCTAGGTAGGATGTGGAGCAAGGGAAACACTCCTCCATTGCTAGTGATAGTGCTAATTTTTACAGCCAATATGAAAATCAATATGGAATTATCTCAGAAAATTGGGAACCAGTCTCCCTCCAGACCCAGCTATACCATTCTTGTGCATATATGAAAAGGATGCTCCACGCTACTACAAAGACAACTTGCACATTCAACTATGTTTGTAGTGTCTTTATCCATAAAAGCTAGAAACTGGAAACAACCTAGATGTCCCTTAAATGAATAATGGATAAAGAAAATATAGTATATTTTCACAATAAAATATTACTAGGCTGGTAGAAAAAAATGACAACATGAAATGTGCAGACAAATGGATTGGACAATAATCTATTTTGGGATTCCATCCTGAGCTAGGCAACCCAGACGCAAGAAGACAAACATGGTATGTGGTCACTTATAAGTGGATATCAGCTGTTAAGTATAATCATACTAAGACTCACAGACACAGAGAGGCTAAATAACAAAGAAGGTTCTGGGGGATAAATGGATTTCCCTGGGGAAAAAATAGAATATATTTTGCAGGTAGACTGGGGTCAAGTAGGGAAGGGAACAGGATCGATCAGGTTGGGGAGGGCTAGAGTACAGAGAGAGACAACCTTAATTGGGTAACTTTTTTTTTTAATAATTTATTTTTTATTTCTTCAAGTTACATCTCAATCACAGTCCCCTCCCTACTCCCCCCTCCAGTCCCACCCTTCCACCCTCCTCCCCCTCAGCCCCCCCATCCTCTTCCCTTCTTTTTTTTTGTTTTTTTTTTTTTAGTTTAAGGTATATCTTTTTCCCCCCAACAGCTCTCCCTTTCAGTCCAAATAATGGTTCTTTTTCTTATAACTATAAATACAATACAAAACAACAGAAATAAATAGGCCACGATTATAAGAGTTATATGGCTTAGCATACATTCCCAATGTCCAGTCCATATGTATTTGGCACCTGACTTTAACATTCTATTATCTAACCATCTCCATGAGTTTAAAGTTCTATATCTAACTCAGCTTTCATATTAGCTTGCCTCATAATTTTAAAAATATCTTCTTAGATCCAGAACACCCTCTTGATTCCTAAACAACTCAAAATTTAACTATGAGACTCTAGCTATCTATTCTTCAACCACCTCAGAGACCTGAGAGGGATAAATATATCTGATTAGTGGTTGATCTGGTAACCTTGTGCACTTGAAACCCTGGATCCTATGAGGATGAACCTAGTGAGGACTCCTAGTAATAAGTAATAAGGAGCATGTCCTAGCCATCTTCCATCACCTGGGAAGTCTCCCAGTGATTTACCACTACACCAACCCAGCCATAAACCCTTTGACCCTAATCTCTCCTACCTGCAAGATGTGCTGGGATAATGGTGGCTCAGAGATTGTGGGAGTGGCAAACCAATGATTAACCTAACTTGGGACCCAAGCCACAAGAAAATGTCCATGATTGACATTACCAGAATGGACATGAATCAGAAGCTGAATGGCTCAGAGACCTAGAGCAGAACCAGACACAGTCAATAAAATGATCTCTAATGATATGCTGCTATGCTCATAGATGATTGCCTAGCCCAACTTCCATAGAGAGGCTTCATCTGGCAGCTCATGGGAGTAGATTCAGAGATTGACACTCACACAATAGTCAGAGCTTGAGGGAGTCCTCTGGAAGAAGAGAAAGAAGGCTTGTAGTAGCCAGACATAGTGAAAACATCAAGAAAACACATCCTTCAGATTTGGCTAAGCAGAATCAGAGAGGTTGAGAGACTGACGAGGCAATCATGGAGCCTGCACAGGTCAGGGATAGTTCCTCTGACTCTTTTGATGCTCTTTGGATCACTTACTCCTATTGGGTTGCCCCGTTACACTTTGATCTGAAGGCTTGTGCCTTGACATATTGAATCTTGTTATGCTATAGTTAGTTAATATCACTGAGAAGCCTCCTCTTTTTTTAAAGGGAAACAAAGACACAGTGGATCTTGGATAGAGGACAGGTGGGGGAAATCTGTGGTTAAGTGGAGGGAGAGGGGGCTGTGAAAAGGATGTATTGTATTAGAGAAGAATAAATAAAAAATCACAAGTGAGTACTAAAAACACTAGCAGCAGTAACAACAAAGTGACAATAATCTACACATACCTTTCTATAATAATTTGAAATATTACTGTCCTCAAATTTCCAATATAAAGATACAGGTTAGTTGAATGGATTAAGAAACAAAATCTATATATCTGGGCTCTTATAGTATCTTCAAAAATAGTCACTACCTTAAAGGAAAATGATGGAGAAATATTTCAAGTAAATGGTCCCAAGAAGCAAATCCTTGTATCATAATGTCCCAGAAAGATAGACTTTTAACTATAATTAGTCAGAAGATATCTTTTTTTTTAAGTGACACTTAATTCTATTGGAAGAACAACTATCCAAAAAGAAATGGCAATCTTAAACATATAGTCACAAAACTCTGATGTGCCTAGCTTCATAAAAGATGACATAAAAATGACTGATAATTTCTTTAAAAACTGTGAAACATCTTTAGCCATCAGGGAAATGCAAATTAACATGTCCTTGAAATTTCATATTACCCAAGTCAGGATGCCAGAAATCAGATAAACAAATAATGATAAACAATGTTGAGGATTTGAAAACAGCCAAATGCTTATATGCTGGTAGTGGATTTGCATATTTGCACAGCTACTATGGAAAACTTTATGGAGATTCCTTAGAAAGCAAGAAGTAGATCTAACCATGTGACATATCTGAGTCACTTTTTGCAATATATCCAAAGGACTTAGCTCCTGCTATTCATATCCCTGTTCATACACATTCATTGATACTCTACTTGTAATAGCCAGAAAATAGAGAAAGCATCAAATGATAACAAAAAGATAGCAAAGTTGCATAATTACACAGGAATTTTATTCAGGTGTTAAGAAAATAAGAATAAAAGAATTTATAGCTAAATTGGTGGAGCTGAAAACAATCATTCTGAGTGAGAAAACCTAGATACAGAAAGATATATGTCACATGATTCTTTCTTTCATGGATGTTAGTTTTGAATATTCAGATATGCTTGTTTCAGTTGGAATATCCACAGGTTATTAATAATTACCTATTTAGGAAATTTCAGGGGATGAAATGTAGAATGGAGTGGCATAAAGGCTTTTAGAGAATTAATGAAACATGAAGGATTAGTTGGACATATTGAAGGAATTTAATGGAATAATAGAGAAAGAAAATGGAAAGAGATAAATAATAATGAAGACTCTTTTATAAAAGCTGATGTTACAACCTATACACCACTTTATAAACTTCCTAAATTCCCCTATTAAACATCACAGACTAAATGAATAAAAAGTTCAGTTCCTTGAGTGGGTTACTCAATTGTGAATCTTGAAAGCTATGATAATGCATGGCCTGTCAAGATATGGCTCACTGATCCAACAGTGGCCCAAATAGTATGGGAGTAACCAATGACTTTGTGATTGAATTTTAATTATCTCGGAGATAAAGACTCTCATTTCACCATTGTCAGATGGAAAATCTGTGACTAGACAGATCATAAGCCCTAATAAAAAGCAGCCTACTACTACTCATTAGCTAAACAGGCACACTATTAAACATGTGTCTAATGAATAGATTAATGCAGCTCTTATCCATAATCAGAAGAGCCTTTATTTCTAGCAGACAGTGACAAACATAGAGACCCAAAGTTGGCCAATGTTTACATAATAAGAGAGTTCAGAATGTGTTGTCTTAAATGGGACATCCACATCACATCCTTTCCCCCAAGGGTTCAGGGATCACTGTGGAAGAGAGATTAGAAAGATTATACACTTCTTCTGAAAAGTGAATGAATGCAAGTAAATACAGAGAAAGAAAACCGTACATATAAAGTCACAGGAATTGTGACACCATGAACAAGTCCTGTGCAACTGAAACCAGACAAAAATCTCTGCATGGGGATGGGGTATAAACATGAAGCACCACCACTAGCTACGCACGTCTTAACAAAAGATAATTTCTAGAAGAGGAAACTCAACTTTCTCTAAGAGTGTTGACCTTAGTACCTAAACTATAATCAGTAAGAGGTTGCACACTGTAAAATATATAAGCAGCACAAATTGGACTTGATGGGGAAAAAGATGCCACAAAGTTGAATAACTAGGGAGAAGAATATGGATCTAGGAGTGGAGGTGGAGTAACACTATCAAAATGTATTGTATGAAATTATCAAATAACTAAAAAAATTACTATAACAGTTAAAGTAACACAGATTAACTAACATCTCCTTAGTAATAATAGGTAAGTTCATTACCCTATTTATTTAATTGCCAGGTTACCAAGAAATACATTATAAATGAAACATCAGAATTAAATGATATAATACACCAAATAAGTCTAACATGTATATACAGAATATTATGCCCAAAACAAAAAAAAAGTCATTATACTCAGCAGCAGGTATAAGTTTCACTAAATTGAGCACATACTGAGACAGAAAATAAATCTTAACAAAATCAGAAAATTTGAAAATGACATCATTTATCTTTCTGATCACAATTCAATAGAGCTCAAAATTGAGAGTAGATGAACCCCCAGCATTAAATATACTAATAGAGATTAAATTGTCTATATCTAAGTATAAATGAATCAGAGAAAAAAACCAGGAAAGAAATCAAAATATCCCTACTGTAAATGAAAATGAAGCACATCAAAACCCCTGGGAAGAAGGTATTCCTAAGAGGGAAATTTTAACTATAAATCTCTAAATAAGAAAAGAAAGCATAAAATGGCATAATTATGCTACTCAGAAAATATAGAAAAACAACAATCCTTACCAAAATCAAGTAGAGAACAGAAATAAAAAAATTATAGCAAATTTCATAAAATAGAGAAGAGAATTACAATATCTAGTAGATAGTTCTTTGAGAAAATATATCAAAAGATTGACCGTTGTTCAATCCTATCATAAGAAAGAAGTGATTGAATTTAACATAATCAGAAATTAACAGTGAAAATTTATGAGATACCAAAGAATTTCAGAATATTTAAAAACAATATTTTAAAAACCTATACTTCATTTTTTCCCAGTTATTTCTATTATTTTTAAATGTTTATTTATTACTTCAGGTTACATCTCCATCACAGTGCCCTCTTTCTACCCCTCCCAGTCCTGCCTCCCACCCTCTACCCCCATCCCTTCCATCCCACTCCTCTGAAGTGGAGTGTCCCTACATAAGAGTTCCCCACTCCAGTTCAGCAGTCATATGAGGGCCAAGAGCCTCCTCATACACTGGGGGCCTACAAGGCAGCACCACTAGGGAAAAGTGTGTCATGGACAGGTAACAAAGTGGGTCAGAGAACAGAGACTTGGATTAACAGACTTGTTGGGGAAGGTCCAATAGCATTGCTTCTGATAGGCTGATTTCAATGCTGATATTTGGTTACCACCCCTTCTGAGGCATTCTCTTGATTGGCTAATAAAAGTCACTGATAGCCAATTAACTGGGCAGAAAGACTATAGGAAGGTGGGACTTTCTGAGATTAAAATAGGAACCCTGCCTTTTACACAGAGGATTAGCTCATTCCACCAGGAGACACAGAAGCAGACAGACATGTTTGAGAACTCTGGAAGGTAATAACAGGCAAAAAGCAGTTTGAGATTAAGTGGTCTGGGTAAACACAGATTAGTCAATTGAGAGTTTGCTCAGCTAAGGGTTAAGCATTGAAATATTAAAAGGTCTTGTTGTATTTAATTACTGGGGAAAGGACAATGGCAGCTTATAGACCATCAGTCCAAGAAATCCAGGGCCATTGAACTCCTGAACTCCTGCTGAACTCTGTGAATCTCGTGCCAAGTTGCCGGTAATTCTACTGGCCTAACATAACAACTTATATTACTTAACAGAGTTTAGGTTACAGGTGGTGTAGGTGACCCTTGGTCCAGGACTATTTCCCCAAGATAAATCAGGCCGCCTGTTAAGGCGGGCCAGGCCTGTTGGCTGATATCTTGCCAGGCTGCCTGCTGTTCTGCCAAGCCGCCGGCTGCTAGGCAGCCTCATCTTACAGTGTATACTTATTAATAAATACAATTAAAAATTAAATTGCAGTTTCATGGACTAAACAGTCCTATATCTCATAAGAAAATGGAAACAGTCAATAGAAGTCTCCCAACCAAAAAAAAAAAAAAAAAAACCTCAGGGCCAGATGGTCTCAGCACAGAATTCTACCAGAACTTCAAAGAAAAGCTAATACCAATACTCTTCAAACTCTTCCACAAAATAAAAACAGGAGCACTGGCAAACTCATTCTATGAGACCACAGTCAACCTGATTCCTAAACCAAACAAAGACCCAACAAAAAAAAAGAGAACTTCTGAAAAATCTCCCTCATGAACATACACAAAAATAATTAATAAAAATCAGCAAACTGAATCCAAGAAAACATCAAAAGTACCATACACCATGATCAAGTAGGCTTCATCCCAGGAGTGTGGCGGTGGTGGTTCAACATACAAAAATCTATTATATAATTCAACATATAAACAAGTTGAAAGAAAAAGAAAACACATGATGATCTCGCTTGATGCTGAATAAGCATTTGATGAAATCCAACACCCCTTCATGCTAAAAGATCTGGATAGAGCTGGCATACAAGGACCATATCTAGATATAAAAAGGATGATATGCAGCAAGCCAGTAGCCATCATCATATTAAATGGAGAGAATCTTAAAGCATTTCTTCTAAAATCAGGGACCAGGCAAGGATGTCCTCTCTTCCCATATGTCTTCAACATACTATTTGAAGTTCTAGATAAACCAATAAGACAACTACAGGATATCAAGGCGATACAAATTGGAAAGGTAGAAGTCAGGTTATCCCTATTTACAGATGTTATGATAATATACATAAAGGATTCCAAAAATTCCACCAGTGAACGCCTACAACTGATAAACACCTTCAGCAAGGTGGCTGGATACAAAATTAATTTAAAAAATCAGAAGCCCTTATTTATACAAAAGATAAATGAGTTGAGAAAGAAATTAGGGAAACACCCTTCACAATAGTCTCAAACAATATAAAATACCTGGAGGTAACTCTAACCAAGCAAGTGAAAGACCTGCATGACAAGAACTTCAAGTCCTTGAAAAAGAAATTGAAGAGGACATCAGAAGATGGAAAGATCTCCCATGCTCATGGACAGGTAGGAGCAACATAATAAAATGGCCCTCCTACGAAAAGCAATATACAGGTTCAATGCAATTCCTATCAATACAAACAGAATTCTTTACAGACCTGGAAAAATAAACAATTCTCAACTTCATATGGAATAACAAAAAGCTGAGAATACCTAAATCAATACTGTACAATAAAAACATCTGGAGATATCACCATCCCAGATTTGAAGCTATACTACAGAGCAATAGTAATAAAAACAGCATGGTACTTGTATAGAAACAGACCAGTGGATCAATAGAATCGAATTGAAGACCCAGAAATGAACCCACACATTTATGGTCACTTAATTTCTGACAAAGAAGCCAAAACTGTACAGTGTAAATAAAACAGCATCTTCAACAAATGGTGAATGGTCTAACTGGATGTCAAAATGTAAAAGAAAACATTTTGACCCATAATTATCACCTTGTGCAAAACTTAAGTCCTAGTGGATCAAGGACCTTAACATAAAGCTGGACAAACTAAATCCAATAGAAGAGAAAGTAGGGAAAAGCCTTGAACTCATGGGCACAGGTGACAACTTCCTGAACAGAACACCAATAGCTCAGCCTCTAAGACCAACAAATAAATAAGTGGGACTTCATGAAACTGAAAAGCTTCTGTATGGCAACAGACACTGTCACTAGAGCAAAACGTCAACCTACAGATTAGCAAAAGATATTTACTAACCCCACATCTGACAGAGGGCTAATAACCAATATTTATAAAGAACTCAAGAAATTAAACACCATGAAACCAAATAATCCAATAATAATAAAAAAAAAAAACTGGGGAACAGAACTAAACCGAGAACTTACAAAGAAGGAATCTCTAATGGCGGAGAGATACTTGAAGAAATGCTCAATCCTTAATCATCAGAGAAATGCAACTCAAGATGACTCTGAGATTCCATCTCACACCTGTCAGAAGGCTAAGATCAAAATCTCAAATGACAGCACATGCTGGCAAGGTTGTGGAGAAAAGGGAACACTCCTCCATTGCTGGTGGGAGTACAATCTTGTAAAACCACTATGGAAATCAGTCTGGCAATATCTTAGAAAACTTGGAATAGCTCTACCTCAAGACCCAGCCATACCACTTCTGGGTATACATCCAAATGATTCCTCACCAAACTCCAAGACATCTCCTCATTTATGTTCATAACAGCCTAATTTGTAATAGCTAGAAACTGGAAAGGACGCAGATGTCCTTCAACCAAAGAATGGATAAAAAAAGAATTGTGGTACATTTACACAATGGAATACTATTCATCTATCAGAAACAAGGAAGCCATGCAATTCACAGCCAAATGGATGGAACTAGAAAAGCTCATCCCGAGTGAGCTAACCCAGACTCAGATAGATGCACATGGCATCTATTCACTTATAATTGGACTTTAGTCATATAATACAGGACAACTATCTCACAACCAACACATCAAAAGGAACAGAAACACAGAGTTTGTTACCTGCTGGTGGGATACTTTTCCCTAGTGATGCTGCCATGTAGACCCCCAGTGCCCAAGTAAGCTCTTAGCCCTCATATGGCTGCCGAACAGAGAGGGTATGATATGTAGGGACACCCCACTCTGGAGGAGTAGGATTGGTGGGAGAGTGGGGAGAGTAGGGAGAGTGAGACTGGGAGGGGTAGAATAAGGCCACTGTGATGGAGATGTAACCAGAAGTAATAAATAAACATAAAAAAAAAAGAGTGAAGGAATGTCAGGGTCAGGAAATGTCATAGAGCTGAAACTTTTCTTGTGAAGTAAAATTTTCCAGACACAGGAAAAAAGAAAAAAAACCTCTAAGGCAAATAATGGAATCTAGTGTTCCAAAAATAGTTTCCCAAAACATTGTAAAACTACAGAAAACATTTATGAAATAGGTGACAATATTATGAGTATTATTACCAGAAAATTTAGTTTTGTTTTTATTTATCTACCTTATTTTTAGTGTTTTTTTAATTAGCCTTAAACAAATTTTAAAATACCAGTATTTAGAATTCAGGTAAAGATTATGCTGGTTTATTAACTTGGCAGTAGTAAGACTCCTCTAGTGTCCATGGCCTCATGACTCTCAAGTAGTTGACTATGTTTACAGGACTAGGAATGATTTGTTTCTACTCAGTGGGTCATAAATTCAAAAGAGTTGTTGTTTGTTGTTCTCAGAATAGAAGTGCCACTACAGCACCCATGTTTATACGTTGCCATGTTATTCATTGCTGTGATTCCTAGCTTTGCACTTGGATAAAAATTTAATTTCATTTCACCTGGTTGCTATGAGAACTAATCCTCAGTAAGGAGTTTTCTGGAACAGCTCTAGTTCAGTTCTTTGAAAGCCATGTCTGAAATTTATATTCAAAAATAAGGTCCTACCTTCAAGTTCTGGGATGCATTGTTGTGGGATAAGAATCTTGGATTCTTCTGACCAGTGATTCAAAGAGAAGTTTCCCATGCCTTGCACTGGAGGCTTTTTATATAGCAGCTGTCATTCTATCCATAGGAATGTGTAGGTCTCCCTTCTCATTGAAGACACTTCTATTTACAACAGATGAAGGGTGTGTCTTCCCAGCTCAAATAAACTAACAAAGAAAAATTCCTCACAGATATTTCCAGCAGCTTGGGTTTTGGTTGATTACACCTGTAATCAATTTGACAACCAAGGTTATCAAATTTGTGTGTGTGTGTGTGTGTGTGTGTGTGTGTGTGTGTGTGTGTGTAAAGCAATAATAATTTTAAAAGGAAGTTATGAAATTGAGAGGTAGGAGGGCATAGAAAAAGTTGTGTAGTTAAACAGTGGGATGGAGTTGATATAAATACTGCATTCATTCAGGTAATTTTCAACAAAGATAAAATAAATGTCATTTTTTAAAATATGTAGAAGGAAAGTGGGGAGGGGTATAAGGAAATGCTTGGAGGGAGAAAAAGGAGGGGAAGAGAGAAATGCAATTAAATTATAATCTCAAAATAAAAAATAAATTCATATTGAAACATGAAAAAATACTTTGACAGTTTAGTAATTTAATGTTTGAAAAAAACTTAATTGTGGCACCGTTAAAATCTTGCAAAAATAGAAAATTAGAAGTAATTAATAATGTGCTCCAATATGACAAGACACAAGAAATATCACCTAATTCAATTCTTGTGAACAGACTTGTAGTTTTTCTATGATTCACAAATTATCATTTTGGTCTGCAAATACATTCTCTGCTTGCAGGTTAAATGTCATGATCAAAGTTGTCAACTTCACTTAGTGATCTATAATTTAAAATTTACTTTCCTATTTAAATATTTTCAAATTAATGTAGAAACAAACTAACAAGTAGAATCACATCATTCAAATACATAGCAAGAATCAAAATATTTACTCACCAAATTCAAATACACTCAAGGCATCAGTATGATACTAAAATTTGTTTACATTCATCAGCTTTACTCTTGACAAGCGATAGACCAAATTATCTTTGGGATGTTTTATTTCCTATTGAGAAACATTTGTGCAACTAGAATTTTATCAACAAATGTATGGTTAAAATATATAAATTTTTTTTTAATATTTAAATGTTTTATTTTATAGACTATCACCCAAAATTATTTTATTTACATCATTTCCATTGTTACGTAGTTCTCTCCAAATCCTCTTGGTGACCTCACAATCTTTTTAATTTATGAACTTTAAAGTGATTGTGCTATTGTGATACATACAGTTCATATAGTCTTGTTCTTATTATTGTTGTTGTTGTTGTTGAATGATTGTCTGGTTTTGATATTAGGGTAATACTGGCTTCAAAGAAGTTTGTAAATATCCTTTCCATTTCAATTTATTACATATGATTAATGAATCTCCTTTGAAACTCTGGCAAATTTTTATTGTGAATCCCACTATTCCTGGCCTTTACTAAGATGGAAATATATTATTAGTCTCTATATCTCCTACTTTGTTCACTTAAATGAATATGAAAACATTAGTTTCAAATAATAAATTAACGTTATGTTTCTTGAACATGGAAAATTTTCCAAATATGAAATTTTATTTTATAAGCACAGCAAACTATTCTGCATAAATGATATACTAAAATCATAAATTTTCATTATTGCATACATTTAAGATTAGGTGGGAAATGTTTTATAAAGCAGAAAATAATTACTAGTTAAGAAATTTTGACTTCATTAATAACTGTTTATGAATATTTTAATTAGTTTTTTAAACGATATTTTTATATAAGAAGACATCATAATAATTATACCAAATAATTTAATTTGTAATGAAATTTGAATAAAATTGAATTATATTTTTCTTTTTAATTTCAAAACTTGACATATCTTAGGAAAATGTAAACATAAAATAGATAGAAAAGATAAATATATAGATGATAGATAGATGAGAGATAGATGACGAATAGATAATTCATTTTAAAACTATATTATCTCATATGTCATTTCCACAATTTAAGAGAACTTAGATTCAAGACAAATAAAAAAGATTATTTTAATAAAATACCAAGTCACTCCAGGAGAAAAGAGAAAAGAATATCTGTAATCTATTTCTAGGAAAAAATTTAAAGCACACTAAATGTTTAAAAATTTTCAAATATAAGATTAGAATATTTTGAAAATTGTTTAATTATAAAGATGAAAGCATGTATAAATTGAATATATAATGAAAGATTCAATGCCTAATCATGACTGTTTGTTCCACACTATGCCTGTGCCTGGGAGAAGGCTCAGTGTGTAAGGGTGCTTGATGTGATCGCCTGAGGACCCAAAGGTCAAATATCAGAATTCATGCAAAAATCTCAGTGTTGAGACATACACTGTAGTCCAGGCACCATTTGTAGCAATAATTAATTAAATTATTTACCTGTATTCATAATTATATTTAATTGGTCTGCACTGTCAATACTTAACCCATCATTGTCAATGTGTCTCCTTCCTGCTCTTGGCTTCTTATCTTGGAGACTTCTTCTAGAGGCCTTTTCTACTGGAAGCTTCTTCTGCCCAAGATGTTCTGCTTAAGAAGCCCTTCCTACCCCTGTCTTACCCAATCTCAGGCCTCAGTATTCATTAAAACAGTCAGTGACAATGATTAGAAAACAAAGTAACAAACACTAAGAATGACCAATTAATTAACATTTAGAATGCATAAAACCACCCCATCAAAACAGCTCTAAATCATGAAATTTGAGGTATAATGACAGGAAGCTCTCTGGGACTTGATTCACTCTAGAATGAATGAGTAAACCCTGTCTCAAGAGAATTGGAGAGTGATATGATAGCATGTCCTCCTCTGGCCTTCCTGTAAGCCCATGAGTACTCAATTTTTCCCCACATTTGTACATATACTGCACACACGCATACACACGCACACACACACACACACACACACACACACACGCACACACACACATACACACACTGTGCATATACGTTTGGGAAAGTCACATAACATATATTAAGGCACATTTTTCATAATTTGCATTATTAAATATAACTTTCTTAGCTTCTGTAGTGTCATATGTACATAAGTTTTCAGAGATGATCATTAACCCCTAGACAACCAATTGTTGTGATCTTCCGTGGAGAAGAGCACCTCTCCTGGCCCCACATTCCCTAATTGCCTATAGTTCTTTATGTGAGGTTGAGTCTTCCTGAACATTTTCCTGTCCACTGTAGCATGTCCAGTAGTGTTGTCCTTGTTCAATTCACATTTGGACAGTAATGTAGGTAAATTGCACTTCAAGTAATATCTCTCAAAGATCAAACAAGTGGGTCATATGAACATACTTCATTATATTATGTTGATACCAGGGAAATAGGTAAGACAATGGCTTTGAAAAAAATCACAAAATAATTTCATTTTCCAATGACAGAAAGAGCATAGATAATATTCTGTGTTTCCACTGAGTTTAGTTGTCTTTTTATAGCTCCAGTTAGACTGCTTTGAATTAAAGTGTCCTAGTTTCTGGTGTCATTCTAAATTACCAAATTTGAATCCCTTGTAACTGTATAAATACCAACTCAGCTTGATATGCCAGGGAGAAAGTCCCAACTAAGAGTTGAGTTTTTAATCCCTTCATCATTTCACAAACCTGGAGCTGAAAAACTGATTATAACTGAGGAAATTTCAGTCTTGGAAAAAAAATGGGCAGACATACAGGTTAATACAAATTAGAGCCCAGATGTCAGCTAAATGTTAGGAAGTAGCATATTACTGAGAACCTACTGCTGAGAGAAGAAATTAACAGAAGAGTTGAAAAACTCAAAGAAAACAAGTTATTGTGTGTCAAGTGAAAAAATATAAGGAATCACTATTTTTAACATGTAATTCTTCAAAATCTCATACTTTAAGTTCTTGCTCATCAAACTATTCTTTTTCACCCTGAAGTTTGAAGGTGTACTTATGTATTTATTTATTGATTGATTGATTGATTGATTGATTGATTGTTTCAGGTTACATCTCCATCATAGTGTCCTCTTCCACCCCTCTCAGTCCCACCCTCCCACCCTCTATCCCCTAACCCTTCCATCCCACTCCTGTAGAGTGGAGTATCCCTACATAACAGTCCCCTGCCCCAGTTCAGCAGTCATATGAGGGTCAAGAGCCTCCTCATATACTGGGGTCCTACAAGGCAGCACCGCTAGGGAAAAGTGTCTCATTGACAGGGAAAAAAGAAAAAGTCTATGTCCATGTTCCCTTTGGTGCATTGGTTGTAGTATGGATATCCTGTACTACATGACTAAAATCTGACTATAAGTGAATAGATGCCATGTGCATCCTTCTGAGTCTGGGTTAGCTCACTCAGGATGAGCTTCTCTAATTCAATCCATTTGGCTGCAAATTACATAATTTCATTGTTTCTGATAGCTGAGTATATTCCATTGTGTAGATGTACCACAGTTTTCTAATCCATTTTTTCGGTTGAGGGACATCTGGGTTGTTTCCAGTTTCTAGCTATTACAAATAAGGCTGCCATGAATGTAGGTGAGGAAACTTCCTTGTGATTCTGTGAGGATTCATTTGGCTGTATACCCAGAAGTGGTATGGCTGGGTCTTGAGGCAGAGCTATTCCAAGTTTTCTAAGCTATCACCCCTCCATAGTGGTTGCACAAGCCTGCACTCCCACCAGCAATGGAGGAGGGTTCCCTTTCTCCCCCACCCCGCAAGCATGTGTTGTCATTTGAGCTTTTGATCTTAGCCATTCTGACAGGTGTGAGATGGAATCTTAGAGTTGTCTTGACTTTCATTTCTCTGATGGTTAAGGATGCTGAGCACTTCTTCAAGTGTCTCTCAACCTTTACTAATTCCTCCTTTGTGAGTTCTCTGTTTGAATCTTTTCCCCATTTTTTTTGATTGAATTATTTGGTTTCTTGGCATTTAATTTCTTGAATTATTTGTAAATTTTGGATATTAGCCCTCTGTTAGATGTGTGGTTGGTGAAGGTTTTGTTTCAATGACAGTGTCTTTTGCCTTACAGAAGCTTTTTAGTTACATGAGGTCACCCTGAAGTTTGAAGGTATACTTTTAAACTATTTATTAATAACTCTAAACACCTTCCATCCCACCAACCCAAGGAACAAGAGGAAAGATGTAAACCTCCTAAGTCTCAGGTCCTTTGGGCAATTCATCAGCAGTCCAGACAAATCAGCATACACAAGAACAGAGCAATCACCAACAGGAACATAGCCAGTAGCTGCAATGAGAACACAGCTAATCAGGAGCATCTACAAGGATGGCCGAAGAAGCAGTAGCTTTTGCAGCCCCAAAAGGGGTAAACTGAGCTAAGCTGGACCTGGATTCAACCTGACCTGGACTCCATTTGACCTGGACTCAGCCTGACCTGAACCACAATATTCAGCAAGTCTCAGCAGCAGCAGACTTCAGCCAAGCATTGTCTTGAGTCTCAAAATGAAGGAGTGATGAGCAGCTATGAGAAGCGATGCCAAGCAGAAAGCCCTTTTTGTTTCTGGGGTCTCCCTCCTCTTTAAACCTCCAGAAAAACACCTTCTAATTGATCAACTTCTTGTCCTCCACATAAGGTACTTCCTGTTGACCAAGATCATGAGCTCTCAAAAGAGTCTGTTCATTAAAGGATATAAATATGTTCCCCATATATGACAATTTTCCAGCTGGCAAAACATCAGCTGTTCTTTCATCAGGATGTTTTATATGCCTCTTTCAAAAGTCTTTTTTTTCAGTGGTATACAAAGCACAGCCACATCCCACATTTGAGACCAAAACAAAGAACACATTTCTTGAACACAACTGTGCTACTAAACTTCCACCACATAGTCCCTCTTTTCATTAAAAAATAAAGGAAAAATTACTTTTTTCTGTAATATTGAAAATGTATATACAATAAGAGTAATTATAAAAATCATCAGGTAAGAATTACATACATATAATATAAATGAACTGCTTATATAAAATACATAAACAAAAATAACCTTAAACTTCTATCAATATATGTTAATGCAAGATTTAAACAAAATAAGCTTACATTTCTACCAATACATAAAATAATCTTCAATTATTATCAATATACATTAAATAAGATTTAGACAAAGTAAATTTTTATCAGTATACATTAAGTAAGGTTTAGACAAAATAACTGTAAATTTCTATCAACAGAAACAAAATAATCTTAAATTTCTACCAACATATATTAATATAATATTTAAACAAAATAACCTTAAATTTTCCTCATCATCTTTTTTATCAGATAAAAGAGAAAAAGAAGATTAAAGGAGAGAATGGAAGAAATCCCCGAATCAAACCCTTATGTTATTTCCTCCCTGACCATAGCAACTAATGAACAACCACCTTAGTGGACAACAAACAATCACAAAACATCAAACAACAAAAAAACATTTACCCTACATCTTGGAAATGGAGGCATAAGTATTTTTGGGTGCCCTATATAAAATCAGAGCTAGATTTGGTAGTTCATGCCTTTAATCCCAGCACTTGGGAGGCAGATGCAGGAGGATTTCTGTAAGTTCAGGCCAACCTGGTCTACAAAGGACAGCCCAAACACCTACACAGAGAAACGTGCTGCAAATGAGCCCTGCAGAATGAGTTAAAGGTAAAGTGACCAAAATACAATCAAGTTTAAGATCAATTTGATCTACATATGCATCTTGAAATCTTTGCTCTACCAGAATTAACTCATTTTCTGCTTCAGGGGTTAGACATTTCAGAGCGTTTAAATCTGAATCTTCTTGTATGTTTGGAACACATTATGTAACTCATAAGTACTTAATCTAATTGGAGACCTCATTCAATTAATATCTCATTAATTTTTGTAAAACATTAAGTGTTTGGAATTGATGTCTATGGATTTGTACCTTTTCTAGTCTAATTCTTTGTTTACTTATTTCAAAACCCAAAGAGCTAATTGAATATCCTCTTGGATTTTTCCAGGACCAATTTTTAACTACTAGGATGGCAGAATTAATTGCATTTCCTTAAATATGTTCTATAAACTGCATGCATCAGAATTAGCCAACAAAATATTATGCATATAGTGATAAATAATTGATTAAGATAATTGCCTACAAATTATATCTAGTTGTTGTTGAACAAAATACTCATATACAGTTAGACTATTCAACATTCCCCGTGGAAGCAGATTCCAATGATACCACTTGATTGGGCTACTGTTTTTAAAAGTAAGTACAGAGAAAGCAAAACTTTCTTTATTATTCTTAGAAAAGGCAATTGTGAAGAAGCAATCTTTTAAAACAATTACTATTATAGGCCATGACTTTTGTAGTAAAGAAGGTAAAGGTATAACAGACTGCATAGGACCCATAGGTTGAATTACTCTATTCAATGTTCTTATATCTGTTATCATCCTCCATTTACATGACTTCTCTTTACAACAAACACAGGAGAATTCCATGGGCTGGTAGACTCTTCTATATCATGAGCCTCCAGATGTACTTATATTCAAGTGCCTTCAAATTTTCCTTTGTTATGGGCACTGCCCTTGACAAACAGATTCATTTAATAGCCATTTTATGGGTAGGGCTTTTGGAGTTTCAATAGTGGCCCCTAGTATAAATTTGAAAACTCAATCCCTGTGGTGTCCTGTGTTTGGGCAATGGACACTGCTTGTGATAGTTTTGAGTACCCTTAACAATATCTTCCCCAGAAATATCTGTCATGTCAATCCTAAAGGCATCATTGGCTGTCTATTGTATTACTGGAATATTAATTTGAGTACCCCACTGCTGTAAAAGATCTCTTCCTTATAAATTTATGGGAATGATGTCCACATAGAGTCTCAGCATCTCTGTTTGCCCTTCTGGTCTCACATATTTAATCTACCGCACATTTGATTTATTTGTGATAATTTCCCAATTCCTATAAACTGTGTATAGACCATTTGAAGGGGCCATTTTGGATTCCAAGACTCTTTGGAGAGGATACTAACATCAGCTCCAGTATCTACCAATCTATTGGTACCATTTATTTCAATACCATTTTTTTGTACTATTAATCATAATGGGTCTCCAATCATTAATCATTATTTGACAGATTACATGTTTTGTAGTATTCCCAAAGACTTCTTTTCTTTCTATCATAGTGGCCTTGTGCTTCAGTAAGGGAACAACAGTAGCAATTCTATCACCTGCATTAATAATCATCATCTTTTTGTACATATGCCATGATTTTAATTTATTCCTTGCAATCCCCATTTATAATACATGGATGCACTATAAATCCTCAAGAAGTTAATACACTTCTTCTGAAGATTATTCCTACTGTCCTTGATGATTAATACCATAAACACCAGTGGTTGCTTTGCAACATTCAATTATTAGGGATAGTGTATTAGACTTATCTGTGGCCAGATCCAAAGCTGCACTGCCTTCAGTAGCATGGATAAGATCAGCAATAGTTAATTGTTTTTCCTACCTGCTTGTTACCTCCTGGCTGGCCAAAGGAAGATGGCTGGTATTGTTTGTTGTGGGTCCTTGAACTGACAGGCCTCTCTCTTCATTTCCCTGCAAGAGGTTACCTCTGATGTCCCTTTTAGATCTACAATACCTGGACCAGTGTTTACATTTTCCACAGTTACTACAAATCCCAGAAGTCTTGACATTTTATTGTAGCCAGAAACTGTTCTTTCCCTTCTTCAGCTGCATTCTCCAGAATCAAGTCATCTGTCATTTGAGCTCCGAAGCCAGTTCTTGCTCTGAAGGTTTAGCCTTAGAATTTCTTTGAAAATGACCAAATTCACCACAATTAAAGCATTGGCTGTTTTGATATCTAAGGCCTCTAGCTATGGCTTATGCCATAATGTTGGCATGATGCTCCTGAGAACCAATACCAGTTGTGTCTTTTATCCATTTATTTATTGAGACTCCTTGAGCTTTCAATGGTCTAATTATTCTTTGACATACAACATTTGCATTTCAAACACCAAGGTATGTATCAACTCCTGTCTGACATCAGGGTTTGATATGGCTGTATTCACAGCTAAAGTCAATCTCTTTAAAAAGTCTGTGAAGATTTCTCCAAGACCTCTTATTACCTTAGTATATGAAGTAGATCTTTTCCAAGCCTCATTAAACATATCCCAAGCTCTTATAGCTGCAATGTGCCATTGCTATACTATGACATAATCAAATTGAATTTGTTCTCTTCTGTCAGAATAATGTCACTCAAGGAATATTGATCTTTTATGACATTTAACCCTCTTACTATATTCTTTTGTTGTATTTTCATGGCATCATACCTCCACCACAAAAACCATTGTAATTGCTGATTACCTTCTAGCACAACTGACACCAGTCCCTTCCAATCTTGGAGAATAGTTCTATTTTACAAAGTACAGTTACTTAACATTTGCTTAGCAAATGATGAATGAATCCCATAAGAAATAGGTTTCTTTAAATCGCTTTAAATCCAACATTAGACACCATGTTAGCTTATGATATGTTTGACCCCCATTATTACCAGGCCTATTTTGTAAGATTGCTTGTGCCTTTGTAGTATCAGGCATTTCCTCTGGGTGCACACTTGGCTTCACAATAACCTTGATGCCCAATAACACATCCTGTTCTTCCACTGCCTTCTGCAAGGCTGCAAGGATCTGACTATGAACGTTCAGAGAGCAGGTCAGGGCAGCAATGTGCCTTCCATCCAACCTGCTTCTTCCCTCTTTCATCCTGTGACAAAAATCCAGTTTCAGTCACCAGATCTAAACTTATTTGTTCTCTCCCTGGCAATTTCTGCTTTTTAAGCTCTTCAACCGCTATCTGAAAGCTTTCTAGTTGCAAAGCCAGGGCAAGCTTCTCATCATCTAACTTTTGTATCTCTGACCCTGTTTCTTCTTCCCCTGTCAATTTATATTTTTTAATTATTCAACCTCCATTCACAAACTTTCAAGGTGCACAGGTAGGGAAACCTTCTCATCATGTATCATCTGTTTCTCTGACACCTCCATACCCATTCTTAACTTTCAAAATTGTTCAAGCATCCTTTTTAAACCAAATAGAGGAAGAAGAATAATAAGAAATAAATATAACACATCCACTCTGAGCATAAGGCAGGAAAGAAACCAGTGGCAGCAGCTGCCATTTTGCTGACAACCTGTGAAATATAGTCAAAATCTGTAGTTTCCTCTCCAGCATTAAAAATCAAGTTACACATAATGCTGAAGCTATGTTGATTGCTTACTTTTAAACCAGGACCTGGGCCCAACCCGACCTGGACTCAGCCTGATCTGTGCCACAATCTTCAGCAAGTTTAGGCAGCAGCAGACTTTGGCAAAGCATTGTTTGAGTCTTTCAAAGAAAAGCAATGATAAGCATCTATGATAACCCATGTCAAGCAGAAAGCCCTTCTGTGTTTCTAGGCCTCCTCTTTGTACCTGCACAAGAACACCTTCCAATTGGCCAAATGCCCACCCTCTGCACAAGGTACTTACTTCCGATTGACCAAAATCATGAGCTCTCCAAGAAGACTGTCCATCAAAGGAACTAAACATAACCACCACATGTGACAGTTTTCCAGCTGGCATTCAAGTCTCTCAGGTTTTCTCTTCCTAATATTCTGTTCTCCAGTGTACCCACCTTTCTTTCAGCATCATATTCCCTGAATCTACTAAAGGGGCCTCTCCAAGAAACTTGAATTTAACATTAATTGTTGTCAACACTTGCTTCAGTGGATTACTTAGTTGAAGAGAAAAAGTAAAGGCCATTTAGAGATATAAATATAAAAATAAAGAGGAGAAATTGCATTTTGTAACATCATCTTAATCTCTAAGTTTAATTACTTCCAACTAAACTAAAATGAACTGTTGTCTAACTTTAAACCCAAAGAAGTATGATCCATTCATACAGAGCTATGTATATGCCTAGATGTATACTGTTGTCTAAAATAATAAAAGATTATGTTCTGGCATAGTAGCATATGTCTATAATATATATATATATGCATATATACACATAGACAGACATATGTATATATATATATATATATATGATAGATCAAATGCTACAGATACGGTTCATTGGCATATTGCTTTACTAGCTTTTCCAACACTTAGTCCAATCTCTAAAGCCAACCAAACAAGCAGAAAGAACAAAAAACAGGTTAGTAATGTCACAGTAATAAATAAATAAATAAATTTTAATTTATTTAAACAACTGAAATCATATTTAAGTGTGCTAATTTAAAATGCATGTAGCTTTATTCAAATGTTTACACCTCATTTTTTATCAGGTGACACATATAGTGTTCAGTTGTGCTACTTATAATGTCTCATCTACATGAGAAAGCTTGGAATAAGAATGATTCATTTAGAGACTGTTATTAACCCTTTACTATAAATAAGAATCATCAAATTTATACACAAGGTATAAACCAGAGATTTCTCATTATTTGTTCTAGAAAGTGAAAAAATGCTTAGGATGAACAAAGAAAATCTATTTTGGCTTTAGATTTGTGTCTTATTCATAAGGTTTAGTGTTAGGATAATATCAATAGTTGTGGGTCACAGAAGATATAACTGTATTTGACTCTTGCTTTTAAGAAAACATTTAGATTGTCAAAATAATGCTTAGACTAATATGACTAAAATAATCAATAATTCAACTTTCTATTCAGTCTTTTCTAGCTAGGGATTAGCAGCATAAAAGAAAACCATCTATGTTGGTTAATTTTTTCAAAGCCCCTTGACTAGAGTATATGATGCCTGGATAACTCATAAAACATTATTTTTCATTATGTCTGACACACATTCCTAGAATAAATGGTGATTTTAATCAGTGACTAATAAAAGGAAGATCTATATTTAGTGGGCATGTAAGGCAGAATTGCATCTGTTGAGGAATATGTGGGAATAAAATGACAGGGGAATATAAGTCACCAATTTTTTTTTCTCAATGTTAAGCTTGTTGACTTTTCCTTTCTTTGGATATCAGAATGTCAGGGTTTCAGGAGTTTGGACACATACCTAATTCCTTCAGATTCTCAATTTCTCAGCCATTCATAATTTGACTGGAGTTACTTTGTTGTCATGGTTTATCTTGCAGATTGCCTATGGAAGGAACTTTTAGCCTCAGTTGTCTTGAGATCCAGTTCTATTCAACCATCTATCTTATCCTGGATCTACATATCTATTAAATATCTTTTAATCATTTATCTATCATTTACCAATCATCTGTACCTATGTATTCTCTATCAATCTATTTCCTTACAAATAATTTGTTTGTTACTCTACAGCAAGCCCTGCCTAGTACAAAGATCGTTGTAGATGTTTTTCCACTCACGTACTTGTGTTCTATATAATACCTTCACAGTAATTTCACATACTTAGGAATCCCCTCCAAAAAACCCAATAAATTAAAAGCCATAATGTATATGTAAAGAGGACCTAGCACAGACCTATGCAGGCCCTGTGCATGTTACCTTAGTCTCTGTTTGTTCATATCAGTTTCGATCACATTGACTTATAGGGCTTGTTTTCTTGGTGTTTTTCATCCCCTCTGTCTCTTACACTCTTCCTTTTCTTCTCCAGGGTTACCTGAGCTCTGAAAGGAGGAGTTTGATGACAGATACAACCAATTTAGGGCTGAATGTTCAAAGGGTTCTCACTTTCTGGATAATGTCTGGCTGTAAGTCTGTATTTATGCCTATCGGTTGGAGAAGGAAGCTTCTCTGATGATGGCTGAGCAAGGCACTGATCTCTGAGTAGAATGCCAGTAGGTGCCATTTTATCCCTATGTTTTCTTGTTTGTTTTTAGAACAATTGTACTTGAATTTTAGCCTAAGTCGCTGGAATATTTAGTCTCTGGTTCTTAGTAGAGTAATAGAGTATAGCTACTGATTTTTATAAACAATTTGAGGAAAAGTAGAAGTAACTAGTCTCGAAGTTGTTTGTGGGTTGTCTCTAGGCAGTCGATCTCACTACTGAATATTCCCAATATTGAAGAGCTCAGGGCCACTGAAATTCATGACATATGGTATCATATAACAAATTTTTTTTGTTTTGTTTTTTCGAGACAGGGTTTCTCTGTGTAACAGCTCTGGCTGTCCTGGACTTGCTTTGTAGACCAGGCACTCGAACTCACAGTGATCCGCCTGCCTCTGCCTCGCAAGTGCTGGGATTAAAGCCCTGTGCCACCACACCTGGCTAACATTTTAAAAGTAAATACTCAGATGATCAAAAGGCTAGATATAATACTGTGACTTAAAAATATCAGTTTCACATTTAACACTAAGTTAAAAAGGACACTTAATATTATTGAAATTGTTGACATAATTCTTTCTAGTGCAGATAAAGTTTTCTGATTTACAAGTATTACAAAATCCTTTTACATTTCACACCTCTTAGATCAGTGTTAAACTAAATTTGTTGCTAAATTAATGCTTGTTGATGTAATAATTTTTAAAAAGTAATGGTAAATTATCACTTCACAGATAAGAATATGATACTTGTTAGCAATTCTATTTTGTGAAAAAAGCCATATTTTGAAGCATGAATAAAACAATGTTTTAGGTTCATCCTAAGTGTGGCACACATAGCAGTTTTCAGAACTTCTGAAGAAAGGTGTGAGATATTAGTTCTTATAGACAAAGTTAATAGAAGCCCCACTACACAATCAGTTTCTACAGCTGTGGTGTTGCCTGAAACATTGGCTACAATCTATTCTGACATTGCTTCCTTTCTAAGAGTGGGCACATTGTGATACATCAGACAGATGTCCAGAGATCTGAGGTAGGTACAGGACAAAAGCCCATGTTAACATTGGGAAATGGTAACACATGGACTTTTGTTATAACATTTAGCTATATTGTAAACTAGCACACCTTCTTAGGCAGCCTTCATTCTGTAGGTTTCATCTGAACAATTTTTATTACTATTTAAAATGTAAAAAGAATATTATCAAGGACACATTGCAGTTTCAAATACTTAAGATTTTATTTATTATAAACAAGTGTGACTGCATTTGATTAATACACTCCATACTTACTTATACGTGAATAACACATATTTCAGCTGGGAAGAAGGCTCAGTGATTAAGATTTCTCAATGTTTTCTAGAGGTTCTAAGTGCAGTTTAGGTCCCAGTATCCATGTCCAGGAGCTCAAACCTTCCTGAAATTCTATCCTCAGAGAATCTAACACCTTCTTCTGGCTTCTGTGTATAGTGACACATGAGATATACACTCATATAAACACACTTTAGTGTAATTAAAATAAAAATATTAATTAAAATGAAAGATATGAATATTAAAATCATGACTGAGATTCCTACTTGCTATGCAAATTACTACATACAATGTAAGTATAGTCAATATTCTAAAATCAAATATTTTTGTGACTGTTCAAATGACTGGTAAAAATATTCTATTCTTAAATGACTCTGAGATTCCATCTCACACCTGTCAGAAGGGCTAAGATCAAAACTCAAATGACAGCACATGCAGGCGAGGGTGTGGAGAAAAGGGAACACTCCTCCACTGATGGTGGGAGTGCCAGCTTGTAAAACCACAATGGAAATCAACCTGGTGATATCTTAAAAACTTGGAATAACTCTACCTCAAGACCCAGCCATACCACTTCTGGGTGTACATCCAAATGATTCCTCACCAAACCACAAGGATGTTTCCTCATCTATGTTCATAGCAGCCTTAATTGTAATAGCTAGAAACTGGAAACAACCCAGATGTCTCTCAACCGAAGAATGGATTAAAAAACTGTGGTACATCTACACAATGGAATATTACACAGCTATCAGAAACAATGGCATTATGCAATTTGAAGCCAAATGGATGGAACTAGAGAAGCTCATCCTCAGTGAGCTAACCCAGACTCAGAAGGATGCACAGAGCATCTATTCATTTATAGCCGGATTTTAGCCATATAGTATAGGATATCTATACTACAACCAATGCACCAAAGGGAAAATGGACATAGACTTTTTTGTTTGTTTTTTAGTTTTCTCTCCCTGGCAATGAGACACTTTGCCCTAGTGGTGCTGCCTTGTCGGCCCCCAGTGTATGAGGAGGCTCTTGGCCCTCATATGACTGCTGAACTGGGGTGGGGGACTGTTATGTAGGGACACTCCACTCCAGAGGAGTGGGATGGAAGGAATGGGAGTAGAGGGTGGGAGGGTGGGAAGGGAGGGGTGTAAAGAGGAGATGTAACCTGAAGTAATAAATAAACATATTAAAGAATATAGAGTTGTGAAAATGTCTACTTTCAATAAAAGAACAACATTAAATGAAAAAACTTCTATCACACAATAGCTTCCATGAGTGAGTGAATCTTATTATCAATTATGGTAGATGTTTACCATATAGACACTTCAGTGACATTGTATGCTCTGCTCAAACAATTCAAAATTAATTAATGTTTCTGCAAACATTTAAAATGTCTACAGGACATACTAATAGAGAGACATTACAGGAGTACATTGTTTTAATACCCACCTGAATTGCAACTTGACTTTCAATATTAATTAGAAAATGTACATACATTTGTAAGGTTGTATGACCTCATTTACTCTCCAATTTCCCTACCTTAACCTCCACTCTTGATGGCATTCTACATCTTCCCAACTAGTTTTCCTTTCTTCCTTCCTTTCTTTCTGTTGTTGTTCTTTTTTTTTTTAATGCATTGGTGTTGCGCTTGTTTGCCTGTTCTGTTCTTCTGAACTAACTAAAGTTTACTAATGTCCTTTGTCAAAGCATGGATAAAGAATTGTTTATTGGAGCATAAGCAGTAATTATTTATCTCAGTGAAGAGAATAGTATCTATCCCTTGGCAATCATGATCCTCTAATAGCTCTTCAGGGTGGAATAAGCCCTCATGAGCACCATGCATAGCCATGTGGAATGCTGAATCATACCAGTTATCCATAATTTCCCTGTCTTCATGATATCAAAAGCTATATCAGGAAGACATCATTTTACATCATTCCATATCATTAGCTATATTTTACATTTTTCCTTCGTCCCTTTTAAACTGTTATATAAGCTTTAGAGAGGTGATGAATGTGTCCCCTTTAGAGCAGAGTAAGTTCTCAGTGGTCACTTATTCTCATTATTTTTACCAGTTACAGGTCTCTTCATTAACCATCACCAATAGCAGATGTGCATCTGCCCAAGGCTGAGATCAACATTAATCTACAGATATAAACTATAATAATATATATTTACAAGGCAGTTTGATACAGTGTCCCTTCATTGAAACAGGAGTGGTTTTTAGTAGTTTTAGTTTCCACTTACTAAAGCAGTAGTAGTTTTGCTCCCTAGAGTCTATCTATACCTACCTACCTTTAGACTTTAGAATAAGCATACAGTACTAGATATGACTTCCCTCCCTAGGAGTGTTCCTCTAATGCAATTAGAAAGATGTTGCTTAACCACCAAATATTCATATTACTCCTGTATGAGTTGGTATTTCTTGAATGGACTGCCAGTATTATCAGATGAATGGTACATAGGTGCATAAGAGTATTGATACTTTTTTTTGTGCCAGTAGCCTGGATATCATCCTTTAACACTATAAGCTTTGGCCAGCAAGGATGGCACTTCCAGCCTTGTTCCACCTTAATTTACTATACCCTATAACAAAACTGTGTGATAAATTCATCAATAAAGTCTTATCATTTATTTATAGTGGTCAAACAAGATGGTGATGACCTCTGTTTCTCTGGGATTGTTTGTGGCTTCTCTGAGCAGTTGCATATAGAGAGTTATCCTACACCTGACACTGGGGTTTTCATTTCAAAAAACTGTTACTGATGAGAGCAACATTATGCAGTTATGCAAAGTGCCTTATATACTTATATACTGAAAGTAATATTTTTGTAGAAGTGGAGCCAAAAAATAAAAACTATGACTTTGAACCTTGAGATTATATAGTAAGGGCTAGCCTGGCAATATATTACCACTGATGAAAAAGTGGCATGGGATTGTTATGGAGTAACTAACTACTTTAGTATTGGATATAACAACTCCCTCAAAAGAAATGATAAACCTTGTAATATTATCCAGTTTTCCAGGTCAAAATTTCTAGGACAGAACCCACTACTAAATGGACATAGTACTAAACTGATTCCTAATTTCTTATTTTCATACCTCTAGCTTATTGCCTCAGTCATCTTCAAAGAAGCCTCGTTCTTCCACTTAACTAACAATCAATACAGGCACCCACAATGGTCAACATGTAAGAACTAGAAACTATGGGATGTTCACTCTAAATGTGCCATCTAGATCTTATCTCCTATCTGCAAGGCTTATAGATCATAGTGAAAAAGGGGATAAGAAATTGTAAGAGCAGGAACGATCATATATTTGCTCTGAAACGTGAAAATGCATTGCCATCCATGAACTGAGAAATTGAAACTGCATGCACATGATGTGTCAGGGCAGATTGGTACCCATATGGGTCCCCAGAGTAGGAGAAGGGAGAATGGTGTAAGGGCCTGTGAGTGTGGGAGTGGAAGGAGAAGAAGTTGATGGGGGGGTACAATAAGAATGTGAAGTGAATAAATAAATTAATTAATGGAAAAAGAAAAATACAAACAGGAAGGAGACAAGGCAACTTTAGACAGTGGTGGCCATTGGGAATGAGATGAGAGAACAGTGTGAAAATAAAATAAGAAGAAAAAAAAAAGAAAGATAGGATCAAAGGGCCTGTGACTCCCTCTGTCATCTTTATTCCCTTATTAAAATAGAAATGAAATAAATATCATAAGTTTATCAGTCACTGGAAAATAAAAGCATCAATGTCAATGTATCAAAATATGTGACATTTAAATGTTTCTATTACTCTAATGAAGACAATACACATTCTGTAGTAATGCATAATAGAATACTCAATAAGGATTATTATGATATATATATATATTTAATTTAAGCTGTTTCTTTTAACTTTCTTACTGTTCTTATAAGATTTTTCCCTATTTATGTGGTGGTGGGCACCTTTTAATCTGGCCATAGAAGGCAGAAGAAGGATATCTGTGAATCCAAAGCTAACCTGGTCTACATAGCAAGTTCCAAGACACTCAGAGCTACATAGTAAAATTCTGTTGCACAAATAAATAATTTTTAAAAGATATTTTCCTGGAAGTTTCCATGTCATATTCTACTAATAACTTCAATTAGAGCAGTTCATATATAATATTTTATGATAGAGTAAAACTAAAAGGTTCTCAAATAGAAATAGAGATTCTTATGCTGAGGTCAATGATATAAATCTAACAGTCTTTTATTTCTTACATGTTAGCACTATTTTCATACAGGACTTTGAAAATAATAATTTAATTTATGAAAAATATGTCATGCCAGGGAAAGAACTTTTCATTCATTGTCTCATTTTATTACATCAAGTTGCAAGCTACTATACTCAATAAAGTTCTGCTCAAGTAAAGGTTATGGTAATTTTACATTCTACTATCTAACAATCTCCATGAGTTTAAAGTTCTTATCATTCATACTAACTTGCAACACAATTTTAAAAGTATCTTCTTAGATCTATAACATTCTCTTGACTCCTAAACAACTCAAAATTTAATTATGAGACTCTAGCTATCTGTTCTTCAACCACCTCAGAGACCTGAGAGGGATAAATATATCTGATTTTATAGGAAGTACAGGGCCTGCAGTTTCCCAAACTAAGAAATGACATACCAGTGGCTGCCTGGACAGTTCCCATTTTCTCTCCATACATTACAGCATCGATCTTCAGTCATTTGTCCCCGTTTCTCTGACAGACATTGATTGTAGAGCAGGGGTTATGACGGACTTACCTACCCTGTCTTGGCAGAGCTAGGCTGTCGACTTACCTGCTTCCAGGTTTAGGAAATTCTAAGAGATGCTATTGTGAAACAAATTATCTGAGTTTCTTTTATTCTCCTACTCCTCTTTCTTTCTGTATTGTTTTCTACTTCTCTTCATCTCTTCTGCTCATGCCTCTTCCTAGTCCCTCCTTTTTATTATTCTGTTTCTTTTATGTTTTGTTAGGTTTTATTAGTTATTAAAACTATGACTCTATACTTCTTAAACACATACTTTAATACTGAGATACACACAAGCTTGGGATCTTAACTTATTAATTTTCCACTTAGGTTCAATTATTTAAACAATTATTTCTGAAAAACAAAAAAATGTTAAGATATTATCCTATAAATAAATAATAAATATTGTGAGAGACATGGTATGCAATTAGAAATATAAGAAGGGCCATAGTAACTTTTTTTTTACAAAATAATTGCTGACAAAATTCTTACCATGTTTTCTTTTGGAATTTTTCTTATACAGACTCAATTTTCACTGACTAGAAAAATAGAAGTGTATGAATTCAGTAGATCCTGAATGCAAAAGTTATTGATGCTATTAATTTTCAATATACCCTTTTATTCTGTGATAGATGGTTCACTAAAATACCTACATATCTTGATCTAGTCATGTATGGATATTAGTCATTTAATACTAAATTTCTCTGTTTCATAATAATTTCATTGGTTCACATATATGTCAACAATTTAGGTACATTATACAGTGATATTAAATTGATTAAAATTATTATTTTATGTATATAAAGAATGAGTTGTCATGTGACTTTTGATTGCATGATGAAAAGAAGGCAAAATTACACATGACCCAGATTATTACATAAATGTTGCTTTTTATAACTTTTCTTTTTTCCACTTCTGCCTCTTTTTCCCTTCAGTTCAAGAATTATAGACAAGTATTATCATACTCCCAGTTTATGCATTGCTAGTGATTGAAAACAGGTTTCTGTCCATGTTGGGTAAGTACTCCATCAATTATATTACATTCCTAGTTCTCTGACATAGTTCTTTACAACAGAAGCAATAACATTCACCAAAGCATATACCAAACCTTAAATATTTTATTAAAAGTACAAATTATCTCAGCAAAGCTGTAACTCATTCAACATACATTAAAATAGTATGACTTTTTCTATTAATAAAAATCATAAATAAATATTGTTAACAATTATTACAATATTATAACCAATTTATTATTATATTTTATTTATGAAAACTTTTAAGCAACTAAATATTTAAAACACAATATTTTGGCAGAAATGAAGTAAAAAATACATATGGATGTAAAAGAACATATGTGATAAAGAAAAAAATCAAAAGCAATTATAGCTAAACTAAAATATAGGACCACATAGAGAAAACTAAACTTGTTAGTCATTTGTAAAATATTTCTTACTCTTGGTAATAACAAAGTATACAGTTGGTAAATATGAAATTTCTGATACATTTTTGCTTGTTGAATCAATACATTAAAATGTGAATCTGCTTAGAAGAATAGAAACAGCTAATAATACTTTGAAAAGTATTTAACAATCCTTAGCAATCAGTGAAATACAAATCAAAACTACTTTGAGATTTCATCATACTCCAGTCAGAATGGCTATGATCAAGAAAACAAATGACGGTAAATGCAGATAAGGACCTGGGGGAGCCTTACCCACTGTTAATGGGGGGTGAAAACTGGAGAAGCCACTATGGAAATCAGGGATGACCCTATATCCAATAACAGAGATTCCAGCACTTTCACGTTCATTTTGGGTTCATTCACAATAGTGAGGAAATGGAACAGCCTTGATGTCCATTAATGGATAAATAGATATTGAAAATATGATATATATATACAAAAATGTGAATCTAGGTAAATTAATGAAAATACAATATTGATTATATAAATACATAGAAAATTTTTGAAATAATCTTATTTAAATATAAAACATTTGATTGTATTTCTATAGTCATTGCTTAAAAGAACAGTTGGAGGACATATGATTTATGCCTATATATAGGCATGTTGCGAATTTGAGACAGAATATTTTTATTGCAAATGAACAACCTAAATTTAGTCAATAAAATGGATTCAGTCTTGTTAAATTTGTCAGCGTAAAATAAATTTTAGTATCACCAAATGTACACTTCAGGAATTAATCTTAATCTATTAAACAGCACAAGTTAAAAATCTATTTGCATACACATATGATAGATTATAAAAATATATTTTAGCTTAATTATAGGAACATGGATGATGTTAATGACATGAATCCTCAGTAATTTTATTGGAAGTGCTTCTGGTTATAGAGTCATTGTGTATACATTGGGCAGGCAATATCTCTGTGGATTCTTTAAAAGAGCCAAGGAATATCAGGAAAAGTTCATACAATTTGGAATACATCTATATTTAATAGAAATATTTAAATTAAATGAGGAATCGGAAGGTCATCAGAGATAGGTGGAAAATACATAAAACCTGCTGAACATTTCAGAAAAACAATTTTGATAGTGAATACCAGCCAACCAAAATGCACAGTAAATGCCTTTCTTCAAACAAAAGACCCAAAAAACTAAAAACATAAACAATATAAATCTTCCATAAAAATACTGGGGTAACAATAAATACATTACCTATAATTCAAATCATTGTTAAGCCATGCTTTTAAATATTTGTAAAATATTTAAAAATGTTTTAAATATTTTGTGGAGCATGATAGCAAAAAGTAGCATAATATAATAGGTATTCATATGTATGTTCTTTTTTTTCTACAGAGTACAACTTTATTCTTACATAGTATATCCATTTTCTCACAGACTAAATACAGTTTTAATCATACCCACACTCCCCATAGACACCTACACACATTCACAGACAGTACACCTAGCTCCAGAAACCTACAGTCATAACAATACCACTTATAGAAATTCTCATTCATCAAGTTCAACCTTAGGTAATTGCCTGCATAGTAATTATTTACGTGGAGAAGTCTACTGATTTAAAATGAGAACACTTTGGTTTATTATTTAAAGAAGAATATGGCTCAGTTTACCATCTACTAAATGGGCATATTAATACTAGCACAGAGAAGTTTTGAGATTTAATTGCTGCTTATAAAATGTCTTGGGAGAAGAAGATGAAAAGTGCTATGTAATGTTATTACTGTTGTTGGGACTGGCAGTGATGACCTATCTTAACATTGGAGTATTGCAACAGTTAAAAGCACAGTGTATTCCAGGATGATAAAACATAAGATATCATTAGATGACTTAGAAGGAGTAAGACTGTGACTAAAATTTCTTTCTAGACTTTTATATGTATCTTTTAGATAGCTATTCAGTTTTAGACCTTCTTTCTCACACAGGTTCCTCTCTTTCACTTTTTGCTTTGCCTTAACATCCTAGAACACTTTAACCCACCATAGGAATCTTCTCATACAGTTTTAAAGTTAGCAAATGATGAAATTGAATTTCAAGCTTCAATACACTTTATCCTAAAAAATTTCCTGGTTAGAATTCAAAATCAACTGTTAAGACTTTCCTACATTATCCAATAGTGAATATTTTACAAACAATAAAATGAATCTTACTTTAGGATATCATACATAAGGATTTAAGATGATATTGTTAGTGATGTTAAGATCAATATATCAACTATTTAAGAAAGTTATTTAAAAATAAATTATGTAATGTAATATTCACAACCGAATACCCATTGCTGACAAAAGAATAAGAGAAATTCACAGTCCAGACATAAAGGCTGAAAATAATTAAAATATGAGACTTAGAATTGAGTTCTTTGATTACATCTATTATTATTCTACCTGGCAGGGGAGATACCATGATCATACATATGTTCTATTAATATTAGTATATAGCTTATAATCAAAAATTGAAGTTTATATCTAAATATTAGGTGAAAATTTTTCCACAATGTAAGTGCAACTTTAAAATAATAGATATTATGATATAAAAATATGTACTTGAATAAAACTAATCATAGAATTTGTAATCAATAGAAGTAATATGATATGAGTTTTCTTAGAGACTCAGAAATAATTATATAATAATAAACTGGCTGATAAAATGAAAAAATATTACTTGCGGAATATCATTGGTTTCAGAAAACAAAATTTAAGAATAAAAAACAGTTTAGGTAATAGAAATTATAGAGGATAAGGGAGATTTTGAATACCAAAAATAAATATAACTAGAAACTATGTTTGAAATTTAGATTTTTGAAATTGCTAACTGCATAGACTGTTAATGTAAAATAGTTTAATAGTTCTCATCCACTGAAGTCATTTTATTAATCTAATTATACAGCATTTATAAAAGAAATATAATTCAAGTTGCCACAGGAAATGATACTGCTAAAATTTCTGATTCTTGTGGTACCCTCGGGGTGGAAAATCATCAAAAGACAACTAGAAAATTCAATATCAACAAGATATAATACAATCCACAGGGAATCAGACACAACCAGGAACAAATGGGTAGGCAATAGCAGATGTTTCCCCACAGGGACAATTACAGAGCCATAATTAAAGATCAAGATGGAATCTAGAAAAGGAATTAGAAAGATTAACTAGAGGAGGAAATGAAGGAAAGATGGAACCACATACTGCCATCATTCCATAGCTCTCTGCAGGGCCACATTCATAATTAAAAACAGACATTTAGGCACATAAGAAACTAGCCAAGAGCATGCTTGCACAGGAATTGTTACTTGAGAAGACACTCATGAATGTGGTCATCAATTATTTTATGCATTTTTTTCAAAACGGACTTTAAAACATAAAGGTTTATTTATACAAAGCAGTTTTATTCAATCTCTGATTTAGCTATCCTCTTTATCCTGCTAATGCGATGAATGCATTCTTGTGACAATTTAATCTCTATTAGGTTACCCTTCTGTCCATTGAAGATTTGTTTTCATTTCCTCCTGAAGGACATTGCTAATGCCTTTTGACACTTATTTGTTAATTATTATAATGGAAAGAAATTTGTATTACATGAATTGTAATTAATATGACATAGAAATGGTTTTTAGATATAATGGTATGTGAGCTTGGAATGTAATCATTAATCCTTACAGGATACATGGTGTAGTGTAGGTACATCAATCAAATTCTTAAATAATTTTACTTTTCATCATTGTGTGATGTGAAGCTATCAAGAAATTTTAAAATGATGGTGTGGTTTAGACTTTTAGACTCATAGAAATTCATATATTCTACTTACTTCCATTTGTAAGTTACCAATTTTCTTTGAAGGAAGTTCTAAATTTCAGTTGGGGTATTATAACACACATACACAAAGTTAGACAAATTACTTAGCCACCCTATTATCATTTCATACAAATTTCTTTTTTCTGTGTCAAACAAGATATTTTGGATGTCAAGGCCTTAAAGTTTTTCTTATACCATGTTATTTAGCAAAAAAGAAATAGTGCATGAACATTTGGTAAAGAAAGGAACAAAAGAAAGAAGCAAGGGGAAAGGAAGGGGGGGAGAATTTCATAGTGGAATCACTCCATTGAGCCCCCGTTTTCAATATAAATTGCATGTATGGATCACCTGTGGAGGATACTGAATGAAAAGCCTGGAATTCATGTCTTTTCACATTGATAACTGATTGGTGAAATGTGAATTTTCTATTTTAATTAATTATAGACTTTGCAAACTGACATAGTTTCCATTTATGTCACAAATATCTCAAACTACTATTTTACAACCCAGTTGTTAGTCAAACTTCAAAGACTGATCTTTATTATAGTTGAGATTGATTTTTACATAATTACATTAAAATGATAGCCTTGCTTTCTTATGAATTTTCTTTCAGTTTTTGTTAAATTTGGCATTAAAATTCTAAATGTTTTTAATTTAAGTAGAACTCCATCATCTTCCCTCTCTCTTTCCTCCCTTTAGCATCTTCCAAGTATCCTTCATTGAACACATTCCACCTTATACTCTATAATTGATAGCCTTTTATTATTATTATTATTATATTTGTTTCATGTGTGTGTGCAGAAAATATATACAGAAGTTGGTATGTCAATTTTTTGTTGATAGTATGTATATAGTCAAGGTTGAATACACTACCTAGGACAGTGAGTTAAGGAGCCCATTCCAAGAGAAGCTAATTCTCCTCTCTGAAGTTCATTAATTGCCTGTAATTTTTTGTCTAGGAGTGAGAACCCATGAAAATTTCTCTTTCTGCAATAATACGTTCATTGATATTGTCATTGTTCTGTTCCTGTTTATGCAGCCACTTCTAGGAAGGACTGTTTTAGAGCACACTTCCTGTTATTCTGGCTCTTACATTCCTTCTTCCACTTCTTCCACCATGTTCCATGAGCTGCAGGTGTACAAGTTGAGAAAAGGTTAGTAATATAATAAGAAATTAACGATTTTAACAATGTGGCAGTAGTAAACTGTTTTCTATAGTCCATGAATTCACTATGCCAAGGAAAATGATTTACAGTGCCAGACATCATTTTCTCTATTATGTGGGCCATAAGTTCAGTTAAACAGCTGTTGGTTCCCACCAACATATGATAGCCACATTTTGCGCCTTTATAGCTATTTACCATGCTGATAATTGTCATGGTTCATAGATGTTAGAACTGGATAAGACTGCTTAATTGTTTCCCTCCATTGGCAGCTGATATAGTATTTTCTTGAATGCTAGAAGGTAGACCTTGGGAAAGAGGCTGTCAAATCCAGTCCAGCTCAAGCTGACTCAAATCCCAAGTCCTTAGTGTGTATTGTCTTCAACAATAGGAACTAGTGATCAACATTTGAGAGGTAGTCAAGGGCTGTGTGGATATATCAAGGATAAACATAATTATTACATTCCTGTGCACATTCACAAATAATGAAAATAGTAAAATTATGCTTATAATATCAGGTCATTGACATTGAAGAACAATTTTGAGTGTTTTTGAATACTGAAGTCATATTCAGATTTGTCCCAAATATTATATATTTCTCATTGGCATAAACTGAACTGTGAATTTCAGATTATAATATAAATAATTTCCAAAGAAGCTGTTCAAAGAAGATATATATTTTCTAAATTATTTCTACTGTAATAGAAAATATATAAAATCCTAATACATTAAATATTTAATTTCTGAAGACTATTTTAGAAAAAGAGGAATAAGAGAATGAATCTAAGAAAAGTTTGTGAAATCAGCCAAATTATGAACTGAAGATGTTAATTACTAGTGAAAGGGGTGTAATATTAACAAACAATTTAATCTTACTGTTCCTCTTCTCCATATAGCTACGTTGAATATCCTTATTTTGATTTACACTATTAAAAAGATTAGCAAGTCAAAGACTTGTAAAGTTTCCCCTGAAAATTTGTTGAGGCAGAATAATTTTCTAATAATTTCTTTAATGTGCAGGTGAAGTTTCATGCATCAAACTACAGTCCAGTTTAAAAAAAATATCTTGAAAAAAATTAGCAATTCATGAATAAGATGCATGACAAATGAAATGATGTACATAATGTTGAAAACATAGAGTGAATGTTGTTATATTAAATGTCAATCCTTTCAAGACACTGGTCAAATTAAGATGCCACATACCTCAGCCTAAGGAACCCAGGCCAGGCCTACCTGTAGCTCCCTCCTTAGAACAGAAAGTTAAGTTGCTAGTCTATGATGTGATTTTTATACCTCCTAATTTATTGTCTACCTGGTACCTGTTCTTCCATGTTCCTTGTCATTTGTGTTAAAACCTAGACTAAATCAAATGCTGTGGGATTTTTTACTACTCCTTGAAAGGTTATAAAAAAAAAATAGATATTTTCCTTTGGTTGGAGATTTCTCTGAAGACTCTCCTCTGGGTATCCCTTGTCATCTTGTCCTAGACAAAGATTATTTTGATCTTATTGTAAGCTGTCTGTTTTAAAGAGACTCCTGTCTAGGTTTTAAAGGTTCTCCTTTCCTTTAAGGCCCTGTTATGTTATTTTTAATGTATTGGACTATTCATTTACATGATCTCCGACCTGAAGGCTTGTGAATGGTCTTGATAAAAGTCAGTTTTATGTTGGTTGCTTTGTAACAGTTTTGATAAAAATGAAAGTATTCTAAAGGGGCACTTATTTGTCTAGACATGATTCTCACATGATTGAAACAATGGGCCCCAACAAAATGGCAATTTCTCCAGGAATATCATTCTTTGTAACAGGAAAGTTTCCAACCAGAGGGGCAAGTTGTATTCTGAGAGCAGATTTCACAAAATTGCACAGTATGAGTCTGAAACCCGGGTAATAATGGGTCAGAGGTGAGGTGAACCACACATTGAATAAGACTGCTCAGAGGTACAAATATTTGATGTTCTATTAAAACTTTGGCCTCTTTTCCTTGCAACTTTGAATATTATTTCCCTTTACCTCTACATTCACTGTTTTGATTATTATGTGGCAGGAGTAGTTTCTTTTTTGGTCCTATCTATTTCGTGTTCTATAAGCTTCTTGTATGTGTATATGCATTTCTTTCTTTAGGTTGGGGAAGCTTTTTTTTCTGAAAATATTTTCTGGGCCTTTGAGCTGGGAGACTTCTCTGTCTTCTACTCATGTTATTCTTGGATTTCGTCTTTTCATGATGTATCAAATTTCTTGAAAGTTTTGTGTCTGAAATTTTTTAGGTTTAACATTTTCTTTGACCAATGTATCAATATCTTCTAGACCAACTCTTGTATTCTATTGGGGATTCCTTTCTTTCTCTGTAGTTTTTGCTCCCTTAACCAGGTTTTCCATCTCCAGGGTTGCCTTAGTTTGTGCTTTTTTTTTTTTTTTTAATTGCTTCTATTTCAATTTTCAGATCTTGGATATTCTTCTTCTTTACTCTACAAAATTGGAAAGTCTAAATGAAATGGATGATTTTCTTGATAGATTTCACTTGCCAAAGTTGAATCAGGATCAGACAAATAAATTAAACAGTCCCATAAACCCCACGGAAATAAAAACAATTATCGAAAGTCTTCCAACCAAAACAAGTCCTGAGTCAGATGGTTTTACCACAGAATTCTATCAGGCATCCAAAGAAGAGCTAATATCAATACTCCTCAAACTATTCCATAAAATAGAAATAGACTTAACTTTGCCACCCTCATGCTATGAAGCCACAATCACCTTGAAACCTAAACCACACAAAGACTCAACTAAGAAAGAAAACTTCAGACCAATCACTCTCATGAACATTGATGCAAAAATACTCAATAAAATACTGGCAATCAAATCCAAGAACACATCAAAAAATGTTATCCAGGATGATCAAGTAGGCTTCATCCCAGGGATGTAGGGAAGGTTCAACATATGAAAATCCATCAATGTAATCCACCATATAAACAAACTAAAAGAAAAAAATCACATGACCATCTTATTAGATTCTGAAAAAGCCTTTGACAAAATCCAACACACATTCATGATAAAAGTCTGAGCAATATCAGGCATACAAGGCCCATAGATAAACATAATAAAGGCAATATACAGCAAACCTATAGCCAGCATCAATTTAAATGGAGAGAAACTTAAAGCAACTCCACTAAAATCAAGGACATGACAAGGCTGCCAATTCTCCCCATATCTCTTCAATAAAATACTTGGAGTTCGAGCCAGAGTAATAAGACAATTAATGGAGATCAAGGGAATTCAAAAATTGGAAAAGAAGTAATCAATGTACCACTTTTTGCAGATGATAGGATAGTATGCATATCTAATCTCCAAAAACTCTACTAGAGAACTCCAACAGTTGATAATAAACAGCTTCAGCAAAGTGGCTGGATTAACTATAAATTAACTAAAAAAAAAAAAAATCAGTAGTCATCCCTTATACAAATGATAAATGGACTGAAAAGAAATAAGGGAAAAAACTCCTTTCACAATAGCAACAAATAATATAAAATACCTGGGGGGTAACACTAACCAAGCAAGTGAAAGATCTGTTTGATAAGAACTTCAAGTCCCTGAAGAAAGAAATTGAAGAAGATACCAGAAGATGGAAAGATCTCCCATGTTCATGGATTGGTAGGATTAGCACAGTAAAAATGGATCTCTTATCAAAATCAATCTACTGATTCAATGCAATTCCCATCAAAATTCCAACAGAATTATTTATAGACCTTGACAGAACAATTTTCAACTTCATATGGAAAAATGAAAATCTCAGGATAGCAAAAACACTCCATCCAGTATAATAAAAACTTCTGGAGGTATCACCATCTCTGACTTCAAACTCTACTACAAAGTAATAGTAATAAAAAACCATATGATATTGGCATTAAACCAGACAATATGATAAATGACATCAAACTGAACAACCAGAAAAAAAAAAACAAGCACCTATAGACACTTGCTTTATGACTAAAATGCCAAAACCATAGAATTGAAAAAAATCTTCCAACAATTGTGCTGATCTAACTGGATGTCAACATGTACAAGAATGCAAATGGATCCATATTCATCACCCTGCACAAAACTTAAGTAGAAGTGGATAAAATACCTCAACATAAAACCAGACACTTAATCTAATAGAAGAGAAAGTAGAGAAAAGCCTTGAACTGATTGGCACAGGAGACAACTTCCTGAACAGAACATCAATTGTGCAGGCACTAAATGACAATTAATAAATGGGACTTATGAAACTAAAAAACTTCTATAAGGCCAAGGACACGGTCAATAGAACAAAATGGCAGCACATGTATTGGAAAAGGATCTTCACTAACCCCACATCAGACAGAGGGCTAATATCTAAAATATGTAAGAAACTCAAGAAATTAAATACCAACAAACCAAATAATCCAGTAAAAAATCAGGTATAAATTTTGGATATTAACCCTCTGTCAGATGTGGGGTTGGTGAAGAATTTTTCCCAATCTATAGGCTGTCGTTTTGTTCAAATGACAGTGTCTTTTGGCTCACAGAAGCTTTTCAGTTTCATGAGGTCCTATTTATTGATTGTTGGTCTGAGATCCTGAGCTCTTGGTGTTCTGTTCAGGAAGTTGTCAAATATGCCAATGAGTTTGAGGGTTTTCCCAACTTTCTCTTCTAATAGATTTAATGTACCAAGTATTATGTTAAGGTCTTTGATCCACTTGGACTTTAAGTTTTGTGCAAAGTTATAAGTATGGGTCAAATTATATTCTTTTACATTTTGACATCCAGTTAGACCAGCATCATTTGTTGAAGATGCTGTCCTTTTTCCATTGTATGGTTTTGGCTTCTTTGTCAAAAAATTAAGTGACCATAGTGGTGTGGATTCATTTCTGATTCAATTCCAGATGTCCCTCAACTAAGGAATGGATAAAAACAAACAAACAAACACAAAAACTGTGGTACATCTACACAATGGAATACTACTCAGCCATCAGAAACAATGAAATCATGCAATTTGCAGCCAAATGGATGGAACTAGAGAAACTCATCCTGAGTGAGCTCACCCAGACTCAGAAGGATGCACATGACATCTATTTACTTATAATCGGATTTTACCCATAGAGTACAGGATAACTACACTACAGCCAGTGCACCAAAGGGAATAGGAACATAGAATTTGTTACCTGTCAATGAGACACTTTGCCCTATTGGTGCTGTCTTGTAGGCCCCCAGTGTATGAGGAGGCTCTTGGCTCACATATGACTGCTGAACTGGGGCAGGGGACTGATATGTAGGGACACTCTACTACAGAGGAATGGGATGGAAGGGATGGGGGTAGAGGATGGGAGGGCAGGACTGAAAGAGTTGAAAGAGGGTACTGTGCTAGAGATGTAACCTGAAGTAATAAACAAACATAAAAAAATCATATCATTAAAAAAGGAAAAAAATAATGGGATATAGAGCTAAGCCAAGAATGCACTACAGAGGAATTTCTAATAGCTGAGAAGCAATGCAAGAATTCCTTGACATCTTTGGTCATAAAGGAAATGCAAATCAAAATGACTCTAAGATACCATCACATACCTGTCAGAATGACTAAAATAAAATACTTAAGTGACTGCACATGCTTGTGGGGATGTTCTCCAGAAAGGGGAACACTCTTCCATTGCTGGTGGGAGTGAAAACTTGTACAACCACTTTAGAAATCACTTAGTGCTTTCTAATAAAATTGCAAATATTTCTACCTCAAGATCCAGCTATACCACTCCTGGGCATGTACCTCTAGTATGTGTCACCAAATCACACAGATATTTCCTCAACTATGTTCATAGCAGCCTAACTTGTAAGAGTCAAAAACTGGAAACCACCCAGATGTCTCTCAATTGAGGAATGGATAAAAAAAAAAAATGTGGTATATCTACACAATGGAGTACTACTCTGCAATCAGAAACAAGGGTATCATGAAATTTGCACACAAATGGAGGGAACCAGAAAAGATCATCCTGAGCATGCTAAAGCAGTCCCAAAAAGACGCCCATGGTATTTCCTCACTCATAAGCAGATATTAACCATTAAGTACAGGATAACCACGCTACAATCCGTAGACTCAATAAAACTAAGTAACAAGGAGGGCACAAGGGATGATCATTGAAAACATCTAAGTAGGGGACATAAAATGGACATCAGAAGTAGATGGAGAGAGGGATACAGACAGGAACTCAACATTACTGCCCTCCGTGAAGCTTTATCCAGCAGAAAAAGGAAACAGATGCAGAGACCCACAGCCAACTATTAGGCCAAAATCAGGGAGTCTTGAGTAAGAGTGAGGGGAAGGTTTGAGAAAGCTGGAGAGATCAAGGACACCATAAGGAGACCCCCATAGCCAATTAACTGGCACACAAGGAGGCTTACAGAGACTAAACAAAAAAACAAAGAACAAGCCCTCCTTGTTACTTAGTTTTATTGAGTCTACGGATTGTAGCATGGTTATCCTGTACACTTAATGGTTAATATCTGCTTATGAGTGAGGAAATACCATGGGGGGTGTGAGTATGAGGGAAGTGGATGGAAGTGTGGAATGGGAGGAGGTAGGGAAATGGTGATCTGTATGTAAATTAAACAAATATTAAAAGCAAACAAACAAACAAACAAACAAAACAACTTTGGCCTCACTTTAGGATCCTGACAAAGCTTTGAGGGGATTTTTGAATCTCTGAGACTTTGAAAAAAGCCCATCTTTTCTGCTTTCCATTTTTAATTTGGATCTTTTAACTGGCTTGCTGAGGATGGGTGTCTGGATTTGGAGCACAAGTTGTAGTCCCACATTCCACGTAAGACCTTATGAACCAACTCCCTGTATTTATTTATTCTCTCTATTTCACAGGGTTATATCTGCTGTAGACTGAGACATAATATTATGTGTATTGTATTTTACATGATAAACTTCACTACTAAAATTTTCAATATTACAAGATTTTTCTTTATGAAGAACATTGTTGATTTTACTATTTTATATTCTTCCCTTTACTGCAGTGAAGGCTATGTTAATCTGAATGAATAAGTTTGTTGACCTTCTTTACTCTCTATATTTAAAAAAACACATAGAATTCATATTCTTGATCTTAAATATATTTTTTTAATTCTTAAGTAAAACCTTGAGCTCAATATGTGTCAGGAAGTTTAAAATTACATACAGAATTTATTTTCAATTATTATTTTCATGCCTTGACTTTTTTTGTCTGAGTTCACTTTCAAATTTTTTTTAGATTAATATAATTACCTGAATGTATCTCTTCACTATCAAATTCATGAACATTTCTAATTAATTGTTGGGTCTTACATGTATATGTATGCCCACATATGGGGGGCTGGGGGGAGGGAGGGAGAGGCGAAGATCCCTAAATATAGCCAGCTGAGTCTGTGTAATACTATTAATTCTGTTTTCAGACCTGAACATCTGGTATTGAATAACCAATTGGTATGTTTTTCCTTGGGAAAGACTATTTTATAGCCTCTCAGAATCCTTGGTTTCCCATAGTTCTTTGTACAGAGTTGAGTCTTCTTTGGCCTTCCCTGTCCACTTTAGCATGTCTGTTGTTATTGTTCATCTCATATTCAGACAGTCAGCTTGATAAGTCTTTGTGGATATAGCTCCTGACATTATTAGGATACATAATCTCACATCAAAGTCCTTGATACTCTGGCACTTACATCCACCCTGACCCATTTTGTAGATGTATTATTCATTGGTACTGGGTTCTACCACTATGCATTTTGAGTGGTATAGCTTTCGGTAATGGTCTCCATCTATTGCAAAGAGAAGTTTCCATGATGAGGGATGAGGTCTGCACTTATCTGTGGGTATAAGGACAAATACTGAGAATGTAGTTGGGGATTGTGCTGGTTTATTAAACTGGTAGATGTAGGGCATCCACCAAGATCCATGACTTTATTAGCCCAGAGGAGTTGGTTAGGTTTCCAGGCATAATATTCCTATTGTTGAGTGGATCCTAAGAGTAATTAGAGAACTGCCAGTTAATGCCAAAGTATGTGTACCACTACTGCACCTTTTGAGTTATCTTAGAATACTGTTGTTCATGTTCATAGGCATTATTGATGGATAGAACTGTCACTTCCTCTCTCCTTTGGAAGCTTTCATGGGAACCTCTGATATCATGAAAGTTGGTCTTCAGGGAGAAAGGTTTCAGAACCATTCCAGTTTAGGTATCTCTAGGATCTCTGTCTAAAGTGCATAGATACTTCAGCAATAGGAATTTACCATTCACCTAAAGGGGCAATTAAGGGAAATAGCAATAGACTTTAATAATTTTGGACTCTCTTGGACAACCCTGATCAAGAACACAAAGAAGGGCTTCTCAGGCCTGGTATTGAGGCTTTTGTTAGATGATATTTGACTTATGGAGGGAGTATTGTCAGTTCAGATGAGAAAATTTCATTTAGACTCTATTTGTACAATTATTCACAGAATTACTTTTATTATAGTTTAGTTTTATTTTGCTTTAGCATAGGTAATACTATGCTTATTTATGACTTTTTCAGACATCCTGAATGCTATTTTACTCTTTTACTTTCTTCTGTATTTATCACCCTATTTCAAACACAGGAACACACACCCTTCTTCCCATTTCCCCAATCAGATCATTTGTACCATGCTAATTCTCTTCTCCATTTCTCCCCTAAAACTTACCTTGAAAACTATCCCTTTTTTACTTTCCTGATTTCTGAATTTCTTATAGGATTCTACATTCACATCTGAAGATTTGGAGCTAGGAGCTTCAAGTAAGAAAGAACATGTGATATTTGTCTCTCTAGGTCTGGGAAACCACATTCAGGATGATTCTCTTTAGTTCCATCCATTTACCTGCAAAGTTCATATACTGCTGAGTAGTATAATATAGTATGTATGTACCACTTTTTAAATCATACATTTGTAGACTGAATGACATTTAGATTATTTCCATTCCCCAGCTATTGTGAAAGGTGTAGCAATGAATATGGATGAACAAGTATGTGTAGAATGGATATTTAGTTTTTTCATCCTATGCCAAGGAGTGGAGTAGCTAAATCATACGGCAAATTTATTTTCAGTTTTTGGGGAATTCTATACACTGGTTTCTATAGTGGCTTTACCAGTTTGCAATCCCACCAACAGTGAGTGAAGCTTTCCTTTTCCCCACATCCTGTCCATCTTTTCTTGTCCCTTTTTTTGTTGTTATTGTTATATATCATAATGCATATGATGAAATCTCAATGTTGTCCTGATTTGCATTTCCCTAATTGCTATAAACAATGAACAGTATTTGATATTTCTTGGTCATTTTTCTTCTTTTGAGAACTCTCTATTCTGAACCAAGAACATGTTTTTGAATGAGTTGGGCTTCATTCTTGTTCTTTTTCTTCTTTAGTTTTTGAGTTTTCTGTATATTCCAAGTACTAATATTCTGTCAAAGGTATAACTGTCAAAGATTCCCTCACATTATGTGAGTTTTATCTTCATTCCCCTGATTGTTTCTTTAGTTCTGCCAAAGTTTATTTTTTATGGAGTCCCAATTCTCAGTTGTTGGCCTTAATTCTTGGGCAAATGTAATCCTATTCAGAAAGCCCTTTCCTGGACGTATATTATGTCATATACTGTGTATGTTTTCTTGTAGGAAGTTCAGTGTTTCATGTTTCATGTTTAGGTCTTTGGTCCATTTTGTACTAGTTTTGTGGAAAGTGATAGATATGAGTCTAATTGCATTCTTCTGCATGTGGACATCCAGCTTTTCCAGCATTAACTGTTGCAGATGCATTTTTTTTCCAGCTTATATTTTTGGAATCAATGTCAAATAGCAAATGTCTAACAGCATTAGTACTCACAGTTGAGTCTTTGATTTTTTTCCACTGGACTGCATGTCTGGTTTTGTGTCTATACTTCATTGTTTTAATGACTATAACTCTGTAATATAACTAAAGATCTGGAATGATAGTCTCCCATCCACTGTTCTTTTTTTCCCCAGATTTGCTTTATATATCTGAATCATTTGTGGTTCCATACAAATTTTAGGGTACTTTTTGTTCATCTTGATGCAGTATATTGCTTGGAGAATTGAGGCAACTGATATTTGAAACTACTATAAAATGTATATGGTAACTATATCATTATATTGTTGATTATTGGTGGTGTTTATATTCTCAGTAGAATTTTATGTATTAATTATTATGGCTTCATATTTATTTTTCCTAAAGAATATAATATTTTTATTAATTCTTTTAGAATTTAACGTAATATATTGCGATGATTTTCACTCTTGCAACTACTCCCATAAACTCCCAGATCTTACCCATCTTTTCCAATTTTGTACCTTTTTGTTTTCATTTATTTTATCAAAAACATAAAAAATACTTTGTTTTGTTCATACGAGATATTCTGATTATGGTTTCCTTCCCTTAACTCCTCCCAATAGCTACCATCTCCATACCCACCTAAGTCCATACCCTTTCTAACTTCTTGCTCCCTCTCTCTCTCATTAGAAAACAGACATCTATGAGACTCTAGCTATCTATTCTTCAACCACCTCAGAGACCTGAGAGGGATAAGTATATCTGATTATATAGGAAGTGCAGGGCCTGCAGCTTCCAAAACTAAAAAAATGACATACCAGTGGCTGCCTGGATAGTTCCCATTTTCTCTCCATACATTACAGCATCAATCTTCAGCCATTTGGCCCCATTTCTCTG
>CAJQZJ010000143.1:980326-1019506 GCA_907164525.1 Lophiomys imhausi | reverse complement strand
AGGTGGTAGGTTTAGTGTAGGTTTACCTTCCTAACATAAGACCTACAGTTTATTAATGAAATGCAATATTGCTGTGCCATCTACTCAAGAACTAATCAGTCAGAAGAGACTTAGCAAACCCTCAGAAAAATAATCAATCTACAGTATGAAAACAAACTGTCTCCAGAAGTTTCATTTCTTTCCTTCTTAGCTGCCAGCTAATTCAATTCAGGGTGATGATCGGATCATAAGAGCTCTAGCCTGCCCAGTGGATTATACCAGGATAGATTCCTGATAAAACAAAATGCTGCTTGTGTTTTCATTATGATTCAAAAATACACATATAGTACTCAAATATGTTAAAGTAAATATGTATAAAAGCAAATTAGCTCACTGAAATTTTTTTTTGATTTTTAAAGATTGAACTGATTTTTCAATACATAAAATTGTACCAATTTTATGGTTTTAATTGCTCTTTAACAACTAGTGACTGGAAAATGTAAGAAATAAGGAATAGAACTTGAGCTACCAAGATTTGAACAAAATTCTTATGTTTTGGGTGGGTGTGTATGGATTATTCCTTGCTTAGAAATTTAATAATGTCAATAGCATTATAGATTTTTAACCTTGGAAATAGAAATAATGGTGATAGTATACTTCGCCTGTGCTAAGAGAATAAATTATCAGTGATAAATTTGACACTCAATATTTTTACACATTTCTTCCTGACAATCACAAGAATTCAATTCTTGACTTTTAAGAACTTTAAATTTCAGAGAAATGACATCTAAGGGGAAAGGGATAAAACAGACTTGAGACATTTATGTCAAAATCAATGTAACCTTACACCAAAAACACTCCTGGGTCTCTCATCAGCTGCTTTATTTGTGACAGGTGCTTCTTCCTGTTAAGTCAGCTTAAGAGCATGAACACGCTCTCTGCAGTAGCAAACACTTTCTTCTTCTACCATCAAGGGCCACCCACTTATCTCATCTTTATAAAATTAGTTTAAGAAATAAAACCTACAATTGAAAATTCATTTGTACATAGTATTATTATTTCACTGCATGGACTTTCCAGCAAATTGCACACTAAATGGAATTTTTTCCTGGTTCAATAAATAAAACTCTGGGCTTGTTAATTACTAACAGTACTGATTAATTTGCTTTATCAGTGACTTTCTTTGTCTATATACATGTAACTTGCCAGTGAAAATTCAAACATGCGTGTTTGAATTAACCTCTGTTAACATGCAAATTTAACAGAGGTCTAACTTCAGTTGCTTTGTCCTCTAGTTGTCCTTTTCCAGGATCATATCCAACCTGAACATAAATTTGCCTATTTTTATCACAGGTTTAATGTCTGTGGTTTTTAAAGGCAACTTTAAGCCAAATTTTCATTATAGACTCTTCTCTAAGGTATTTGCAATTTGCCTATTACATTCATTCGGAGAAAACACAGAGTGTCAGTGATTCTATTGCTATTCTTGTTGAATATCCACAAACATACACCACACGTTTCTATGATGGAGAATAAGCACTGCTTTTACAGAACAATTCCTCCTTTGGAGGCTCTGGTTAGGATGAAATTAAATTAAAATATCCTAACATTCACCAAAACTATATAATATAAATTCACTATATAATATAAATGCTACAAGGCCTTTTGAACTAATAGAACACTGGAAATTTGAAATACATTAAAGTGAAATTGAAAATATGCTTTATGGAGTGAGACAAGACAGGAATAGTGATTGTGGCCACATAAGTGCTTCTATTGCTGTGTATCTATTCAACCACATAGTGCGAGTCTTTATATATCTATATCTATATCTTTGCATTTTGAATGGCATTCACTTTTGTTTTCCTTAATAGAGACAACTTTACTGGTTGAATTTCCATCCTGAGTATCTTGGCTGTGGATGGACCCTTGCCAGCTTGTGCTAGGCACTAAAGTCCATTGTTTATATGCAACCCTCCATCACTACCAAATGCTTAGTCCTACAGCGGTCTTATTCTTCTTGTCTTATTTGTGGGAACACGATACAGAAGCAATGCTTTCATTGACTGCTCAGGATAGTATTAATGTTTTCTGAACCTCACTTTAGGGTCCCAGTAATAAAACTATCACAGCTTATTTAAGGAGACTCTAGTTTGTTCCATACCAAGTATGAGTGCAATCAAATTCAAAACATTTATAAATCCTACTTTCTTATATGAAATATTAAGCTAAAAAAGATTTTCAAGGAAAGTGTTCTGTTTGATCTTAATTGCTATTCTTTGAAATCTCTGCTACAACATTTCAACCAACAACCAGTTCTCTTATTATCCTAGCATTCCTGTCCTGCAGTCCTTACTTGTTTCACTCACTTTATCTACTTCACAAAGTGAGCTTCATTTTTTTTCATTTCGATGTTAACGAAAACTTTACTTTTGTTATTCACCAATTTTCTACTTTTAATTATGTTGTAATGTATTGCCGAAGTTCATATGCAGATATACTTTATATATTGCTATACAAACTGAGTGATAAAGGAGGCCACCAATTTGTTTATTTGTTTGTTTGTTGCATTTTTTTTAATATCCAGAAAGTACTCCAAGGAAAATTGGCTCTCTTTCCTTCAGGATCCATTAAGTACCCCTCCTCCATCCATGCTAGAACATTGACTGGCTAGATCTTGTGCAGGTCTTGTGTAGATATTCACAGATGCTGTGATTTTATGCATTCACTGTCCCTGTTATATTTAGAAGTCCCCATTTTGCAGCAGTCCTCTTAACTTCTGGCCCTATAAACTGTATGGTTTTTCTTTTGGAGAGATCCCTGTTCTTGTGATGAGGGGGTGTATAGTTATCTCACTTGCTGTTAATATCTTATAGTCAATTTTTCTCTGAACCTGGAGTAGTTGGAAGTCTTTGTATTAATCAAAGATATTTCTCTGAAAAGGGATGAGAACTACACCAATCTATGGGTATAAGGATACATATTTAAAAGACAATTTGATCTTATTTATGTTTGTCCCTTCACAGATTTCCCATGCTCCAGTAGATGACATAATGGCAGCTCCAACTAGACTCATTGGGTTGCGAAGACAACAGGAAAAGAAGATGAAGTTGGAAGTGGGGTAGAGAGTTTTGGGGGGAAATTAATGAAAATGGAGAATAGCACTTCCTACTCCATTAAACTTAATGTTCATAGAATATGGCAGAAAGGTGGTTGAAAGGTTAGGTACCAGAGGAAAAGAACCTCAGCTTCAAAATTGCTCTTTTATGTATGGCAGGGAAGATGCACTCATGAAGTCTAAAATCAAAAGTCACCTAAACAAGATCTGCACAAAGAGAATATCAGTTGATATACCAACAAGGATGAAAGTAACTCACAAGGCCCTAACCCTAGATGGAAGCTAGAGGCAATTGATACTGCTGAGAGATAGAGAATATGTCTTCTGCAAAGATGAACCCCTGGATAAGTTATTCAATATAAAATGGACAGTTTTAAACAAATACACATATGAACAACATTAAATGGATATGAACACACACACCCACATATATGCAAAATATGTAAAGAAGTAGTCATGAATTTGAAGGGGAAGTGTGGAATTAGGGGAACATATGGAGGGATTGAAGTGGAATAGAGAGGGGTAGAAATGATGTAAGCACAGTATGTATGCTTAAGAAAGCCTATAGATAAATACAATTTAAAATTTAAAACAGCTAGAATCAGTGAAAGGAAGGCTTTTCTTTAGAGTGGTGGAGAAATATTTGTGGGAGAAAAACTAGGTAAAATAATATCACACTTCACTCTAGTGTTTCCTTTCCTCTAGGCTCTATCAACTTATCCTAATTCAGATTCATTGTATTTCTTGTCTAAAATGCAGGTTATATCATCTCTTCCTTTTTTTAAAAAAAAAAAAAACTTGTTAGTTTTACTTTAGAGAGAAAATTTGAGATTTGAGTTTTTGAATATTTATCTAATCAATTGGTGTACTAAAAAATCCTACTCTGAGTTCTATAATATGAGTATTGATAAAGCATCAATACAATGTAGGCAGAGAAAATTCTTGTATTGGAGGCTATAGGCAATTGATACTACTAAGAGGAGAATCTATCTTTTACAAAGATGAAGTCCCGAATAAGTTACTCAATACAAACTTGTCAGTTCTAAAGAAATACACATATGCCCTACACTAAATGGATACACCACACACACACACACACACACACACACACACACACACACACACACACTCCCTTTCTCTTGTACTGCTGCCTCTTGAATGAGAAGTTCTATCAAGTCACATGAGGCACTTTGGAGATTGGATTCTATGGACTTATAGTTAAACCAGTGACAAGAAAAATTGTCCATTAATAAACTACTATTTTATTGATCAAAACTAATAGTTTACTTTTATCATAGTCAAAGCCTCATTTCAGAAAACCTGGATAACTCTTAAAGTTTACAAATGTCTCTGAGGTACATTCATTCTGAAATGTTACAAATTGTCCTCACCTATACATTTTCTCTAAAGGCAGCTTATTATCTAAATTAAAAACTTGATTGAAAAAACTAAAGTTTAATATTACTGCTTTTTGATGATATATATGAGATTGTAGAAATGTTTTACTTATTTTCTGTTTTGTTTAGTATTGCATGTGTATCAGTTTTGTTTTTCAAGATAAGACAGGACATTACTTTTTAAAAATATGAATTGTATAGTCTTTAAGTTATCCCAAAAGTTTCCTGCTCATAGTTAATAGGATTGGAAAACAGGGAAAAATAGTCAATGGGAAGAGTAAATTTTCAAATTCGTGTCAAATGATGGTATATGAGATTTGGAAGCTGGGTATTAGAGGAAATCAGATTTCCACCCACATTCCCAAAGCAACATATCCAAAAATAAGAGATATAAATATTATTGAGGACACTCAAAGCCACATGCTATTGTTAGAATCAATCCATTATTTGTTATTCTTTAGTGAATACAAACGTGCATTTATGTTGTGAAAACTTTCAGTATTTTCTGTTAGTACATTTACACTCATATAATCATTATATCAATGTGTCATACCTGACAATTTGATTAAAACATAGCTTTGGGTGTATGTTCTTAGAAATAAAGTAACATCATTAGAAGAAAATCTTGAATATAGATAACATTGAAACAAATGTTTAATTTTCAGAAAACATGAATATGCTGTGAAACTGGATTCTTATTATTCTCACAATGACTCAATACAAATTATTGTATAAAAGTTAATTTTAATCCAGGTTTCATAAAGATGACTTATTCCAGATTCCAATCCTTCATAAAGAATAATTATTCCAGATAGTTCAGTGGCAGAGGTAAGACAATGGCAAGTTCACAACTATCTTGGTCTACCATTTGACTCAACCCCAGTCTGGGCAACAGCACAAATTCAAGGCCAGTCTTGGCAATGTGGTAAGTCCTTTTCTGAAGAGTAGAAATTGGGCTGAGGATATAGCTCTATGCTTCAGTGGTACAGAGCTTAACTAACTTGTGAGAAGTCCTATTTTCAAAGAAAAAAAAAAAGAATCAGTTCTTATGAAAGATAAGCCAGGAGTTGGTAAAGTACTACTTTGAATATGCATGACTATTTGTATGCTGTTTCACTGTACTTTTTCACTATTCAACTATTTGGTCATTTTAGGAAATGTACTTCCTATTAGGAGAAAACATGATTTATTAAAAATTGTTAGAATCAAATATAATATCAGGATTTTATTAAGTCCATAAAAAATTTGCTGGAGTCATAAATATTAACAAGTTAATCAAAGTATGATAAATCTGAATCCATTAATAGAATGAGAATCGTGTCACTTTTATTAAACCAAATGATTTAACTTGAGTTGAAAAATAAGGACACTGACTTTAAAATGGCTACAATATCACCATGCAGAGCCAATCTTTGTCTTTTCAAGCCTATTTTACATATATTTAAAAAAAACCCTGCATTTTGTTTATTTTGAAAAGCCTAGTAAGAAATTTACAAGGCAGAGTCCCTGGAGCGTGGATCCAATCCTTCTGTTCTGTTCTATAAAAGCTGAAACCCACCAGGATAATCCCAGGAGAACATCCCCAGTTATGAAAGTCCGTCTAGTTGCAGAGCCAAAAGAGCTGAAAGGAATCCCATGGGATCCATATGAAACATTTCATACAGAATGCATTTTCACCCTCTCTACATAACTTATTTTATTATGCCATGTTTACAGCTTGGCTTTTTTGTTACTCTGACGTCATTATTGTGAATTGAGCCATCGGGGCTGCTTTACAGTAATATACACTGTGGGCTTTGATGCACTGTAGAGCTATTAATTTCTAGCATATTTGTTTATAACTTTTTAAGCCCTCAGTTTCATATGATTTTTAGTGAAATTTCAATTAAAAATAACTTACTTTTTCATTTAGACAGCATAAATATCAAATATTTACATATTAAAAAGACAAGGATTTATCAAATATGTGTTAGGTATATTGTTTAAGAAAAGAAATGACCATGGGTTCTGGGAGCATGTTTCAGTTTATGAAGTGATAGTTAAGATGATAACCTGAGAATGGATCTCTGGCACCCATATAAAACATTAGACAAAGCACCATATAGCTATAATAGGAGTTCAATAAAGACAGGTGAATCCTTTAGGCTGGATTGTATATAATTCTAGACAATCCTGTAGGCTTAGGTTCAATGAGAGATATTGTCTTAAGAAAGTGAAGGATAATTAAGGAAAACAACTGGCACTACCTTTAAAAAATAAATATGGCTAATTAAACTATTTAACCAGTATTTATGTTATTGTTAATTGGCTCGGCAGTTGTTAATCTTTAAGCAGACATTAAAAATGAGCACACAGACACCACGTGGATTTTAACAAGCCTTGACCTGAGTTGTGCAATCCTGGCCCAACTAAGCTAGCTCTTAAGTCTATTACCCAAATATGACCCCATATATACATACATCCCCTTGGACTGCCATTCTCCACGATATGCCGATGTTCCTGGCCATGTGGAATGAGGTTCCTTTTTCTAACCCATGGTGTGTGCCTCCTTCCTGCTGCTCCTTGCTGGAATGCCTTCTTCCTGCTGCTGGCTGGAATGCATTAATGCTCTGTCTAAAGTGCAGGCTTCCTGTTAGGAAGTCCCACCTTTCTCTGTCTTTTCCCAATCTCAGGCCTTGGCATTTTATTTAACCAATCAGAGTCAATGTAAGAAACAGACAGCAAGCGGAACCAATTAGTTAACATTTAGAATGCTTAACACTACCCCAACAACTACCTTTTTTGGTTTTCTTTTAAATATTCATTTATTACTTCAAGTTATATCTCCACCAAAGTCCCCTCTTTCCACCCCTCCTGGTCCCACCCTCCTACCCTGTAACTCTCTCTCCTCTCTCCTCTCCCTCCTATCCTACTCATCTGATGTGGAGTGCCCCTACATATCAGCCCCACTCAGTTCAACAGTCATATGAAGGCTAAGAGCTTCCTCTTCACTGGGGTCCTATCTGGAAACTCCAGTAGGACAAAGTTTCCCACTAACAGGAAACAAAGTCAAAGATCTTGTTCCTTTTGGTGTATTGGTTGTAGGATAATTATCCTGTACTATATGGCTAAAATCCAGTTACAAGTGAATAGATGCCATGTGCAACTTTCTGAGTCTGGGTTAGCTCACTTAGGATGAAATTTTCTAGTTCCATCCAATTGGCTGCAAAATGAATGATTTCCTTGTTTCTGATAACACAGAGGCATATACACCTACAAAAAACATTCACATACATATGAACATATGAGTGCATATAAAATACACACACACAAAACACATAAGCAAACACATCACACACTTACGTGTCACATACATGCACCACACATGGACACACATGCATACACACACACCCACTATACATATATACATACACACACACACACACACACACACACACACACATATATATGTATGTATATATATATATATATATATATATATATATATATATACATATGTATAGTGTTTTAGAGACAAGGTTTCTCTGTGTTTATAGCCCTGGCTGTCCTGGAACTTACTCTGTAGACCAGGCTGTCCTCAGACTCACATAGATCCACCAGCCTCTGGCTACAGAGTACTGGGATTAAAGATGTGTGCCACCACACTCAGCTCACACGTTATAAAGTAGGCAACCATCTTCTTTTTGTAAAAATCCAATTAATTTTATTTCTGATATCATTAAATTATAATGGAACTGTTAATTAATCAGTTTCTCCTTTGGATTCCACATTCATTATATAATTTTATTAGAATCACAACAGATTGAGAATTCAATACAAGATGAGTTCAGTTATCTCCCAATACGTGGTTTTTGACAAATAAAAAACTGTTGCCTTCATTTTTCAAAAGACCCCCACACATTTTTTAACAAAATATTCTTCTAAAAGTAGTGTATCTATTCTTAGCCAGTGTTTCCACCTTGCTTCTCTTTACAGAAAATTAATAGAAAGCACCTATAATATTGTAAGATCTTGAAATACTGATTAAATATTAGTAATTTAAAGAGCAATAAAACTAAGGTGCAATTCTGACATGTAAATACTTGCAGATATCTTAATTTGTGGTGATTAAATAAGTTTTATGTCTAGAATTCCTTTTAGAATCTACACATTTATCTAAATTTCTAGTTGATGATTTATAAGGGATCAGGCCTGCTCCAAGAAAAAAAAAATCAATTTCTGTTATTCAACACACTGATAGAAAAAAAGGTATACATGAATGTCAATAATTTCATTTTTATTCAAAAATATGTTACATTTACTATACACGTAAAGTGTATTAGTATCAATAAATGTGAAGGAATCGAACTATGAGGGGAAGTATATTGAAGGGAAAGATAGAAAAGATAAAGAAACATGTTTCCTTCTGAAGTCTATTTTCCAAATAAAACTTTTTGATACGTAAACGTTTTTGTTACTTTCTACCATATTTATTACATTACAAATGCAGGGTAAAAGAATGATATCTCAGTCAAGAAGATTTTTGCTTTGTTGTTTTGAGCCTATGGTAGCATTGTTCTTCCTAAATCATGAATGAAGCACATGTAGGAGCAAGGAAAGAACAGCTGGGGAGGTTAGAGGGAGGTGGGAAGAAGAGAATGGGAGAGGAATAAAGTAAGAAAGAGGAAGAGAAGGAGAGAAGGAAGGTGAAATTGAGGGGGCCAGGGAGGAACGAATGAAGGGAGGCAGGGAGGCAGGGAAGGAGAGAACCTACGATTCTACCTAATTTCATAATTGTAAACTTTTAATAAATTAGTAAGACTATTTAAAAGATGCCATGTAGAGGAATTTAATCCAGTAGTATGGGTACTCTGGCAAGGGATCACATCCAAAGACCTAGGTCTGTGTGATCTAGCTGCAGGAATCAGCAGGAAGTCTTAGAAGCTGAAAACATTCTTGGCCTACATTAGCAGACAGAGAGTCTCAAAGCTGAATCCTTCAAGATCCAGGCTTGCAAAAGATTAGATTATATGGAGGCTAGAACCCTCCAGGCCTAGGGCTAGAGCCATTTTGATAAAAACATTCTGGGCTCAGCCCAAGCCTTATATCAGTAAAGCTTGGATGTGGCTCTCATCTCAGGTCAAGTGTCACACATGTGAAGACAACTGTATGAGATATTCTGTATATCCTGTACCACATTCTCCATTCATTATCCTCCAGACACTATATCTTTCCAAAGGAGGATGTTTGCTATCAAAAAGAAGTTGTAACTTCTTTTGAACATTGCATTTTTCAATATAGTTAATTCAATAATGTTATTTGCCGCATTCTATATTTGTTTTCCATTGCTGTCTAATAAGTTAATAAGAATGGATAGGAATTTAAACTAGGAACCAAAGTCTCAGTTTCTTTGCAGTGGTGTTATTAGATTCACTTAGCTGGATATCTCTGATGCTGGTTCCCAAGTGAGGTTTCAGCCTATATTTCAGGTTGGGTTGTAGGCATCTAATGTCAAGATGGCTCATTCACATGGTGATTGGCATGAAACTTCAGAATATCGCTATGAGGCAGCCAATAGGGTGGCAAGATGGTTGTTAAGACAAGGCAGCTCACCTTTTCTCCAGTGAAACTGTTATGTCTTTGACCACCTAGCATCAAAGACAAAAATTTGAGACAAGCGCTTTAGTTAAGCAACAGATCAAAGGCTTAAAATGCACAAAACCCCAGGTTCAATCTCAACCCCATATGAAAAACAAAAGTGTAATTGCAAAAATTTCATTTGCAGTTACAATTAAAGATTAACTTAAGCAACACAGAAGGTTGAGGGTGATTTGATTGTTTATTTTTTAAGAACATGTCAAATGATTGCTAACATATATTAAACAACTCCATTCATCAGTTTTCTCATACAATTGAAAACAGTTGTCACCAAGAGTCACTTCACCCAACACCAGGTTCACTTCGAATTTGTATCTGGTCTACACATGTTTCCTGAGTGAAGGAATATTTACAGGAGTATTTCCCTTTCATGCAAACTTTTAGTTTGGATTAATATGAGAGTTTAACAGTGCAGCCTTAGTTTCCCTTCCTGTCACCTTTAGTATATCTATTCTGTGATCTGTTTATATTGTAAGTACTTCCTGAAGATTCAGTGAAATAATGTATTTAGGATGTTAATCACTGTGAAAAATGCATAGCAAGAGAATAATGAACACTGATGGTGGTGGTGGTTAGGTTGTGATTATAATAATCAGACAGATGTGAAAAGCCTTAAGCCTGTTCTTTGTTTTGCTACAATCCTGTCATATGTTATGCATCAACTAACCTCCAAAGGCAAAAGAATTACCAGGGTTTGTACAGTCCCAATTTTTTTTTTTCTGTAGTGGCTGTTTGAAATGCCTAACAGAATACAGTGGAGAACAGATTATGATACCTTTTTTTTTTTTTTTTTTTTTTACATTATCAATTGGGAAAGGTACCCTTCATTTTGAAATTTTCATTATGTTCTAATCATGCAGCCATGGTCAGACTTTGGGAAGATTCAACCTATAAAGGGATGAAATTTGCTGTAAACTCATGGTAGAATGATGTAAAACTACAAGTAAAATATTGTTTAATTCTTCTTTGAATAAATAATCGCCCAGCCCAAAATAATAAATGTCACATTTTACTCAGTTTTAAAAGTATATTTATCTGAATTCACATTATGATGAATTAAAAAAATAATGCAAATCACAAAGAAAAGTTCATTTGGCTTCAGAGTTAAAAATTTGATTACTGATTAGCTGAAAATTTACACTGTTATTCCCAAATAGCTTTTTAGTTCAAGTTCTCAGAATTCATATCTATTTATTTTGTCAACTTAGAGTTAATTCTAGGAAACTATAAGAAGATAAAGTTAAAATCTACTATCTTTTTTGTTCCTTTTACTAGAGATGAAATTAAAGTGCATACTGAATTATAATTGTCCTCAGGGAGTCATTCCCATGGATTCACATTGCCAGAAACATCCTGAACAAATTTTTAAACTTTTTGTTCTTTCCAAAATCTTATATTATTAACTAATAAATCACCAAACCTTTGATAGTCTCTTTAAACACTAGTTGCTGTCCATACATAAAGGGAAGCTCTTTCCAGACCCCTCATCTTTATTTTGAATTGACTTGTCATAGAAGAAGACATTGGTAGTTTATAATTTTATTATAAGCTTTTAAAATATCTATCAATTAATTAATTTAGAATTTAGTGTGTGTATGCCACAGAACAGATAAAGTGTCAGGGGTCAACTTTTGCAAGTCACTTCTTTCCTACCATATGGATGCTGGGGATGGAGTTCATGAAATCAGACTTGACAGCCTGATTTGCTCATTGAGCCCTCAGCAAAACTACATTTTCTGCCCAATTACAAAAGATATGCTTTATTGTTTATTATATAAATTTCAGTAAGCACATGACATTATATGACTTTAATTCAATATAAATCTGATTTTCATCACATCAGGTAATATAAGAAATAATGGAAGCAAGGTGAGATGTTTGTGAGAAAGAGCAGTGACGATTCGAAAATCTAAGTCCGATATCGGTTATAATCCATATGAACAGCAAAGTGAACTACTGAGCAAACACTCTCTTATGGATGGTGTATTAGACAGGGCTCTCTAGAATAATCAGTCTTACAAAATGAATTTACTGTCTCTGACTCTCTTATACATGTATGTCTATATATAATAAGAGAAAAAAAGAGATTCAGTGAAAAATCCAAGGTACTTGGACATTCTATTTGACAGACCTATTTTCCAGATTCTCAGAAAGAGTATACTGATTCTGAATGTACCTCATATGCATGTTGGTTCTATCATGGTCTCAGGAGCAGGCTTGCATTTCTTAAACACTATGTCCAAATTTTAGTTTTTTGGGTTTTTTTCTTGAGAATATATATATATATGATTATCAATAAACAGTTTGATTTCTGTACATATTAACATTTTAAAGTTTGTTTTATATTTGCTAATTTGTCTAAACCTGAGTACATAAGAAGATACAATAAAAAACTACTGAAGTTAGAAGAATACTTTAAAACTGACTTTAATTCAGACTTACCTAATTATTTTCCTGAAATACTTATAAAGAACATTTATATTTATATTCTGCAAATACTATCTACTTAAAAATAGATGAACCTTCATCATATATCATTTAATGTGTAATGATGTCTTTGCAACAATATCACAAGTCTATTACTGTATGTTTTTTTGATAGGCTGTGCTTCAATTTGGTTTAATTAATCAATAAACAGAACTGAAAAAAATCATATATAAATTGTGAATTCCAGTATTGTTTATAAATAATGCTCAAGCCTGTTTAGAAGTAATATCAACAAAGCAAAACAAAAACTAACCAAATATAGTAATGAATGCTTAGAGGGGATAGTCAACATATATTACTAAAGACATTAAAGTGTCCCCTGTTAATTTACATATATTGGGTCAGTTCTGATATTTCAGGAGAATTTCAAAGGAAGCATGATGTATGAGGTTAAAAGTGAATGTTTTCCATAATTTTTGCACTGTGATGAATAATCAATGGAATGTGAATGACTTAACACACAGTATGTATATCTTTAGCCTCACATCAGTTTTCCCTTTACAGCTGGCTTAATTCCAACAGTTTAGCCCTAAGAAAATGAGAACAGATGGTAAGTTATTTCTTTAAGAATATATTCAGTTTAGCTTAATATGACTTACAGGTTAGATGCCTTTCAATAAATTGTATTTCCAGGTCCCCTTGCATCACTACTTAAAAATATTGTAGATGAAGGTCATTTGGTTTTGACTCAATGGAACATTAAAAGTAAGATATAAGTAAGATTTCACTCTATGTAAAAAGTGAATTGAATTGTTTTGAATATATGTGATAACATTTATCTGTTTTCATAAATAAAATTTGAAATTTGATATTAAGTTTATTCTGTAGTCCTGGCATGTTGTGTATGCGGTCCCAGGTTCAATATCCAGCACCAAAAGTCATAATAAACAATAATAATCATTTTGCTTAGAAGTATTCACAAATACCACTTTATAAATTGATATAATATGGAAAGAGGTAATTGCTCTGATTCACTCATTTGTTCAATATTATCTCTTTTGCTATTGACAGCCTATTAGAACTAGTATCTTAAATGTACTGATATGATTCCTCTGCCAGGTATCTCAAATTGTCAAAAATAGTGAGCATACAATAATCTTTACTGTTTACTAATTGTGCCTTTCATAATGATTCTTTCTCTTCATCTCATGTCTACAACTGTACTCAGTTTTGTTTAGTGTAATTTAAATTAGTCAATTAAATAAATAAAAGCTTTCTAGAAAAGTTTCGAGTTTAATTTTCAGTAGAAAGCTCTTGCATAGTATACACATGGCAATGAATGAAAAACTCACAAGTGACACAGGTTTGCAAGGGTATAACATTCTTTTTTTATTTTTTTATTTTTTATTTCTTCCAGTTACATCTCAATCACAATCCCTTCCCTACTCTCCCTCCTGTCCCACCCTTCCACCCTCTTCTCCCTCCTGTCCCACCTTTCCACCCTCTTCCCCCTCAACTCCCCCATCCTCAACCCTTTTTTTTAGTTTAAGGTATATCTTTTTCCCCCCAACAGCTCCCCCTTTCAGTCCAACAAATGGTTCTTTCTCTTATAACAATAAATACAGTACAAAACAACTGAAATAAATAGGCCACAATTCTGAGAGTTATATGGCTTAGCATACATTCTCAATGTCCAGTCCATATGTATTTGGCCCCTGACTTTACATTCTACTATCTAACTATCTCCATGAGTTTAAAGTTCTCTATCTAACTCAGCTTTCGTACTGACTCGCATCACAATTTTAAAAACATCTTCTTAGATCCAGAACGCCCTCTTGATTCCTAAACAACTCAAAATTTAACTATGAGACTCTAGCTATCTATTCTTCAATTACCTCAGAGACCTGAAAGGGATAAATATATCTGATTATATAGGAAGTGCAGGACCCGCAGCTTCCAAAACTAAGAAATGACATACCCGTGGCTGCCTGGACAGTTCCCATTTTCTCTCCATACATTACAGCATCAATGTTTGGCCCTGTTTCTCTGACAGACATCGATTGTAGAGAAGAAATTATGAAGGACTTACCTACCCTGTCTTGGCAGAGCAAGGCTGTCAACTTAGCTTCTTCCAAGTTTTGTCCTTTCTGGACAGCAGTCTGTCTACAGTTGAAGCAAGGGTTTTTTTGTTTTTTTGTTTTTTTGTTTTTTTTTCTTTTTTTTTTTTGCTAAGAGATAGGCTTGCCAGTTCCTGACAGCATCCCCTATTCCACTACAAGTAGAAGATGAGCATCGAAGAATCTTCAGTGTGAGATGGTTGAATTAGTGGGTATAACATTCTTAATGTAGAAAACTCATTACTTGAATCTGATAACTTTTCCTTAATGAACATTTGCAAGATTTTCATTAATAGATAATTAAATAATTATTTATTTCTTTTAATATAAATAATTTTTATATAATCAAAGTGAGAAGTAATTACAATGTTCTTTATACTGTAAGTATAGAAAAAAATTTGAATGCTGATTATGGATTCCAGCAGTGGATATATAGAGGGAGAACAATAACAATTCTAATTTTAGCTTTGTATTTTGAATTTAAAATTACTGATAAATATGTAGGCTATGGAGATAGCTTGATAGATAATAGCACCTGCTGTGAAAGCACAAGGACCTCGGTTCAAATACGCAACACCAATGTAAAAACTCAACATGTCTGCACAGTACATTTAACCTCAACCTCAGGGAGGCAGAGACAGGCCGAGACTAGAAATTTGTGATTAGAAATTCTATCCTAAACAACAGCCTTCAAGTTCAGTGACTAATTCTGTCTCAAAATTTTAAGATAGAAACTAATAGAAGACACCTGATAATCTCCTCTGGCCTCCACATGCACACACAAGATTTTATGCACCCTTTACATGTGATTATGTACATGTCTCAACACATATGCATCTTCAATGCACACACACACAATTTTGGTAAACGTGTGATATTACATTTTATTTTTAAAAAGTTGTACTCTTTTTCTGCTTTGTTTCTATCTAAAATAAATCCCTATATTAAGAACATATTTTATTAATAAATTTTGCAAGACATCAATACATGTTAAATGCTTAAATTTTACATTTATAGTCCCAGAGAGTTATAGTTTTCATCAATCTTTTATTTTTAGTGGAAACTAAGTAATTTACTACAATCACTCAAAATAGCATAGCTGTACACAGGAGTGTCAGGGAAAATACATGAAATGAGAATTTTTAAGTACAGATAGTATGATAGTCTTACAACATCTGTCAGTTAAGCATTCATTATTTGCTAAGACGTTTATGGGCCTAACCAAGTAGTTTTTGGTTGCTAAACTGAAGGCATTCACTTTCATCTCAACATTTAGGGTCAAGAATCACAGCTGTGATATAACTGATTCATTTTTCAAGATACAGCAAAACAGCATGAAATAGTTCAATAAACTTGAAGAAGCAACTTTTTTACATATCTTAAGCTACTACTATGCCATTTTAGATTAGAATTTATGGCTCTGGTTCCAGACTAGTTTTCTTTGTAATGAAGAATGAAGATTTAATAAGGATACAATATCATTTTATCACTTAGCATTTGTCTTAAGACTAGAAATCAATAAAATTGATTGTAAAAGCAATATGAATGTATACTGTGATAGCATTAAGAACTCTGCCTTTATGATTATTGAAAATGGATCAGTCAGGTGTGGTTGTGCATGCTTTTAATCCCAGCACTCAGGAGGGAGAGGCAGGCAGATCACTGTGAGTTCAAGGCTAGCCTGGACTACAAAGTGAGTGCAGGACAGCCAGGTTACACAGAGAAACCCTGACTTGAAAAACAAAACAAAACAAAAAAGTGGATGAAATCTATTTTATTACTAGATATGCATGTCTTTGAAGAAATTAACAAAATAAAACAAGACTTGTTAAGTTGTAAATGGCTTATATTAAATCTGCATTGAAAGAGAGTAAGAAGGTTTGAATGTAACCCAACATTAGCTTGAAGACTGAAGCACATGTCTTTAAGAGTAGCTGTCTGAAAAGCATGTATATCTTTGTTGTGTAAACATTCTAAGACACTATCAGTGTATTGTAATAAACTCATTGAATTCCAGAAATAATAATTCAGTTTCACATCACATTCAATGGGTGAAGTGAGGAGTGTCAAATCTCTATATTATCATTTAAAAGACTCTGTAGAGGAAATGGGAAAAGGGGTGACTCCTTAGAGAGGTGAGGTAAGGTCAGTACGGAAGAAGGTGGATAGGAAGGTAAAGAAGAGAGCAAAATACAATTGATCTGATAAGGGAAAAGGGAAAGAGAGGCCCCTTAGGGAAGGGGGAGGGATGCAAGTACAACAGAACCATGGAGAGAACTAAAAAGGTATAGATGGCTGAAAAATGCACAGGTATTCATAATATAAGCTGTTTAAGTAAAAACAAACAATTTAGTGTATAAATAAACATATACAGTTTTAATGAATCACTTTCACCTTGGATGGTGGTACTTCATCAAAGAACCAAAGATCTCCTAACAAAAACCCCAACATGAGACATAAGAAGCCCTCTTTTGAATTGTTGTCCAGGCTGTCTCACAAATGCTTAAAACATACATCCAATTGATACTGACCCTGCTTACCCAACATGGTAGAAGGTTAGTCCTTATTGCTAAAGACACCAAGCACTACAGAAATAGAGCCTAAAGGCTGCTGAATTGGAACTGACCTGAATGCCCCTTCTTTGAAGAGTAGATTTCATGGTACAAGAAGGCACCATACAAGCTTGCAATGCATAGAAGCAACTAACTGTCACATCTATTTATTAATCCCTTGAAGTTCATCAATAACCCAAATGGCACAAGAACTCTATGGGTGCAGTAGTGACACACCCAACATGTTGTAACCTATGACTTCCTAAATGAACTTAGCAAGAGGGATTGAACAAGAAGGATATCATGCCTGCTATTGGAGACCTAGATTACTCCTCAGTGCTAGTGAGATCATGGTTATTGGAGGAAAATCTATAACCACTAAATTACTAAACCAGCATAATCACTAACAAAAATCTATATATATTTGTCATATCCACAAATAAGTACAGTCTTTACCTCTCAATTTTTTTTTGTAATAAACAGACTACTTCAGAAAACCACAACCAATGAATATGCAGAGTCCTGGAACCAAATCCCAATGGATACCTATATAAAACACCTCCCAGCTAAGGATCACGGAATATTGAAGAAGAGGGATAGCATAAGAGCCAGATGATCAGGGAGTGTGTGGTGAATTGTGTCTCTTAATAACATCAGAAGCTACATCCGTTAATTGCCACCAACATGACTTTCCAAACATTGTCTGAAGAAGAACAACAATAACAGCAACAACAACAAAAGACATCAATGAACATACCAAACAGCAAATGGAAAAGTCCAGAGACCTCAACCCTGCAAAAAGAAATAGGTACAATTATTAAAGCTGGGAGAAGAAGAAATAGTCTTCCCTAGGGAAGAGTGCACAAATGTTGTCCAGTGCTAAATGTTCAACTCTGAAAAAATATATACAAGTAACATTATATGGACTCAACAGGTTATATTTGGGAATATATGCATATATAGAAATGTACATATACATCCAATAACAATGGATGGAAAGAAAGGTCATGAATTTGAAGAAGTGTGGGAGGGATTAGATGGTTTGGTTTGAAGTTAGGAAAGAGAAGAGATAAATGTAATTAAAATACAACTTAAAAATAATCAAAACAAACAAAAAGATACTACACTTTAAACACAAAACCAAAGTTATATGGTTATATTCAAGTGCTATCTTTGTTCACCATAGAAAATTAATTGCATATTTTTATGTTTATTTATTATTTTATTCTTAATTCCATAGTCTGAATTTGTTTCCATTGCTGTAGATTCTAGAAATTTGACCCTCACACAACAGTATTGGAAAATGTGGCCTATTCAGGTAAAATATTCAATAATCAAAGAGGCTCAGAATCATGTACAGAAATGTTTGTCATTGAAAATGCCTGACATATTGTGTTTGCTCTGTTGTACTCCTAAATCTCTTGTAGGCAGAGCATTTCTCATTTCTAGAAATTGCAAACATTATATGCTATCTTTGAAATATTATTTTGCATTTATTATTTATTTATTTATTTTCTCTGTTGCATATATGTTGATGGTATGTACACATGTCATGGAGTCATATAGGAGATGGGAGAAAAAAATGAGAGCAGATTCTCTTATTTTTCCATATGGGATCCAGGTAACAAACTCAGGTCATCAAGCAGTTTTATATGCTGAGGCATCTCACTGGTCTCAAAATGCCATCTTGAAGCCAGAATATTGAAGTTTTCATGTGTTGTGATTTTGGTCTTCCTTCCACTGAAATTTCTAGAAATTCATTTTTCATCTTAATTAATCATACTTTTGGACTGTAATATAGAACTATATGCCAAATAAACCCTTTCTTTCCCAACTTTTTTTAAATATGGTGCTTCATCACAATAGAAACTCTAAGACAGTAGTTATTATCTATTTGCACATTTTTATATAGCTGTTTTCAGTGTAATAACAAAGTATTAGATTTTTATCTATGCATTGACATTTATTTTCTTCACTTCAGTTTATATTCACCTATACCTACACATCAAAACCTACTTTTTACAATACCTACTAACAAATTCAGTTGTGGGAATTTTGCTGTGAGCCTTAATCCATTGTACCTGACTTACTCTGCAGAATAAAAGAAAATGATCCACTTTCATTCTTCCACAAGTGGTTGTCTAGTTTTCTCTGAACTAATAATCAAGGAGGCTGTATTTTTGTTAATGTGTGTGTTTTTTTCATTGTTGTAGAAAAAGAAGGCAGCTCTAATTGCATGGGTTCTTACCTGGGTCTTCTATTCTATTCCCTTAATCAATGTGATTACTTTAGAGACAGAACCATCTGCTTTTAACTAATGTAGATATGTAGTACAAATTTAACCAGGTATGGTGATACCTCCAGGAGTATTCTGTTTCCTCAGAATACTTTTCACTGTCTGGAATATTTTGTGCTTTCATATATATATATATATAAATATATGAATAAATATGTATATATTATTTAATTAAAGCAGAAAACATTTTTCCCTTTCTTTCATCATACTCATCTTATGTCTGTACCCTTATCCCATTCCTTCCCAAATTCATGCCCTTCCCTTATATAACCATTGTTATTATATATTCAAAGAAACAAATAAGTATATGCATGTGAAAATCTACTGAATCCATTAAGTGATGCCAGCATGTACATATATCTAGGGATGACCATTTGTTACTGTATAATCAGTTTGGGGGCCTGATATTAAAGGAAGTATGCCAAGGAGATGAGCTTTGAAATCTTAAAATCCTTTGCATTTCCTGCTTAGCTTTCTCTGTCTACTTCCTTATTGCTGATAAGTCTATAACTCTCAGCAGCTAGTCCAAATCCACATCTGTCAGCTGTCATGCTCCCTGCATGATAGTCATGGACTCACCCACTGAAATGATAAGCCCAATAAACTCTTTCTTATATAAGTTGCCTTAGTCATGGTATCTCTTCAGAACATTAAAAATGTATCTAAAACAGCTTTTATATTTAATTTCATTAAGAACAAGAAAGAAGTTTTCTTTTAAAAAAGTACATTTACAGTAAAATCTAGAACAAATCATTTTAGTTAAGATTGTGAACAAATATATACAAATAATTATTTAAAGTTTCCCATAGTTGCATTTTATTTAATAATATTTGCTGTTTCTTTATTAGTTCAAGTTACTTCTCTATCATACCCCCTTCCCTCCATCCGTCCTATTCCCATCCTCCCATCTTCTAACCCCTTCTCCCACCTATCTTCTTCCTCTGGTGGGAGGTATCCCTACATATAGGCCCCCCTCAGTTTAGCAATAATATAAGGGCTAAGAGATTCCACTTGTACTGGGGACCTACATGGCATCTCCACCAGGGCAAAGCACCCATCAACAGGTAACAAAGTCAATGTTCCTGTTCCTTTTGGTCTGTTGGTTGTAGGATAGTTATCCTGTACTACATGGCTAAAATCCAGTTTTAAGTGAATAGATGCCATGTGCATCTTTCTAGGTCTGGGTTAGCTCAACAAAATAAGCTTTTCTAGATCCATCTATTTGGCAGCAAATTGCATGATTTCCTTGTTTCTGATGGCTGAGTAGTATTCCATTGTGCAAATGTACCACAGTGTTTTGTTTGTGTGTGTGTGTGTTTTTTGCTTTTTGTTTTTGTTGGGTTTTTTTTGTTTGTTTGTTTGTTCAATTTGATCCATTCTTCAGTTGAAGGACATCTGGGTGGTTTCCAGTCCCTAGATTACAAAAAAAAAAAAAAAACCCTGCTATGAATATAGTTGAGGGGATATCCTTGTAGTTTTGTGAGGAATTGTTTGGATGTATATCCAGGAGTGGTATGACTGGGTCTTTGAGGTAGTTATTCCACATTTTCTAAGATATTGCCCAACTGATTTCCATAGTAGTTGAGCAAGTTTTCACTGCCACCATCAATAGAAGAATGTTCCCCTTTCTCCACAACTTTGCTAGCATGTTCTGTCATTTGAGATTTTTACATAGGATAAACATAATAAAAATGGCCATCCTACTAAAAGCAATATACAGATTCAATGCAATTCCTATCAAAAGACCAACACAATTCTTTACAGACTTTGAAAGAACAATTCTCACTTTCGTATGGAGTAACAAACAACTCAGAATAGCTAAATCAATCCTGTACAATTAAAAAAACAACAACAAAAACATCTGGAGTTAATCACCATCCCTGATTTCAAGGTACAGTACAGAGCAATGGTAATAAAAACAGCATGATATTTGTATAGAAGTATAACTGGTGATTAATGGAATCAAATCAAAGATACAGAAATAAACCCACACAGCTATACTCACTTGATTTTTGACAAAGAAATCAAAACTCTACAATGGAAAAGGGAAAGCATCTTCAACAAATACTGCTGGTCTAACTGGATGTCAACATGTAAGAGAATGAAAATAGACCCATATTTATTACCTTTCACAAAACTTAAGTCGATTCAGACCTTAACATAAAACTGGACACATTAAATCTGACAGGAAAGAAAGTGTGGAAAAGCCTCAAACTCATTGGCACAGGTGACAGCTTCCTGAACAGAACACCAATAACTGAGGCTCCAAGACCAACAATCAATAAATGGGACCTCATGAAACTGAAAGCTTTTGAAAGGCAAAGGACACTGTCATTAGAACAAAATGGCAACCTACAGATTTAAAAAAGATCTTCACCAATCCCACCTCCAACAGAGGGCTAATATCCAAAATTTATAAAGTACTTAAATTAAACACAAAGAAATTAAATAATCCAATCAAAAAATGGGATAAAGAGCTAAACCAAGAATTTACAAAAGAGGAATCTCTAATGACTGAGAGACACTTCAAGAAATACTCAACATCCTTTATCATCAGAGAAATGCAACTTAAGACAACTCTAATATTCTTATAGTTATTGATTTAAATTATGGAAAGTATTTTGAGCTGCTGAGAAAAATGTGTATTCTAAACTGTATGAATTTTATTTCAACAGATATCAATTAAGTCTATTTGATATGTGATGTTATTTAATTCAGATATTCCTCCATTAATCTTTTATTAGGATGAGCAGTCTAATAATGAGAATGGAGTATTACAGTCATCTACTACTATTATTCTTGGAATGACCTATGACTTTACATCTAGTAGTATTAATTTTATAAAATTGGACACTCCTGGTTTTTAGATAATTTAGATGAAATATCACATCTTTGTATGGATTATGCCTATAAAATATGTCATGACCATCTTTAACTTTTTGGTGAAGTATGTTTTTCTTAAATAGAATAGTGGCAACTGCTGTTTCCTAGGTCTCACTCTTTGAAATACCCTTTGCCAACTTTTAGCTTTAATATGAATGTTTCTTGGAGGCAACAATTAGCTACTTACTAATGGTTTATTAAATTGACTGTTCCATCCTTTACCTTTTTACAATTCCTTGAAATTTTTAAATCAAAGTGACTCATGTTATTGCTACATATTTTCTTTTTTACTTATCTCTAACATGCATTTATTCTTAATTCAAAGTTAAATGTATCTATACAACATCTGTTTTTTTTTTCTGATATGAAAACAAGTTAGCAACAGTTACCAGCATACAATAACGTCCATGTATAAATAGAGTAGTCTTGCTCAGTGTAATAGTTTGCTCATGGTATCAAAGGGGCATGGTTTTCATGTGGAAAACATATTTCTCTTGTGCTCAAACTTGCTTTAAAATTGTTCTTAGATGCCACCCTTTTCAGTTTAAGAATACAAAATGCGAATATTAAATCATGGCCCTACATTTTAGGTAAGCAAAGGAAAGCTAAATTTTCCTCATGCTTAATTCTTGTTGATTTCACCTTCTGTTTAAACAGTTTGCTTTTTTTTTAAATACTTTATTTTTTTTTCTTCAAGTTACATCTCAGTAACAAACCCCTCCCTATTCCCCCTTCCTATCCTGCCCTTCCACCCTCTTCCCCCCAGAAGTTTCCCCTTTCAGTCCAACAGATGGTTCCTTCTCTTATAACAGTAAGTATTATACAAAACAATAGATATAAATATGCCACATTTATGAGAGTAAATTGGCCCAGTATACCTTCCCAATGTCCAGTTTATACATATTTGGCCCCTGACTTTAACATTCTACTATCTAACCAACTCCATGAGTTTAAAGGTCTATATGTGACTCAACATTCATACTATCTTGCAACACACTTTTAAGAGTATCTTCTTAGATCTATAACACCCTCTTGATTCCTAAACAGTTCAAAATTTAACTATAAGACTCTAGTTGTCTATTCTTCAACCACCTCAGAGACCTGAGAGGGATAAATATATTTGCTTATATAGGAAGTACAGAGACTGCAGCTTCCAAAACTAAGAAAGAACATACCAATGACTGCCTGGACAGTTCCCATTTTCTCTCCATACATTCCAGCCGTTTGCTTTTAAGTAACCATGTTTTTATGATGAGCCTACTAAATAGTATACGATTATCTCAGTTCAAGCTTAGCTATTTAGCAGCCTTACCTTTGACTGTCATATTCTTTGTAACACGTGAAACAAAACACTTGTTTGAATAATTTCATATATCAAAAATTGTAGCAGACAAAATTCAGCTTACTACATTTCTAATTACATTGAATTTCTTTTAATATTAAGTATTCATAATGTTTTCAATATAAAATGGAAACAACTATTCCTGTATGTACCTATTTTTTAAGAAGTTCAATTACCCTCTTTCAAGGATAAAATACAAAATTACATTTCAGAACTGAAAATTCTAAGAGCAAACTATACCTTTCCACTCATACATGTAATTGTTGAAGAATAGCATAAATACTTGCTCTGCTTTTTGAGGGTCATCTTTTTAGTTCCTTCTTCATAATAAGAGCTTATGGAATGAACTCCCAACCAACCTCTACAAGCTTGTCATACTATAACACTAGGAAAAAAATAAAATCTCTAAATCGTATTCCTTATATAAGGTAAAATAAACAAAAAATTGTTAAAGTCAGCGTTGTGCAGTAAAATTTTCTCCAGTGACAAGAATACTTCCCATATGCAAAGTCAAAACATGATCTGTAGCTATGCCAGTCTATTGGTATTTGAGAAACTCTTAAGCTCTTTGCTGAACTTATTTCTTAACTATTTAATTTAACTGATTAGAAATAAGTTATTTAATATAATTGGTGGCTGCTCTATTAAGTGTTTTGTCTGCAGCACCCTTAGTAAATTATAGCTTTCTGTTATTTTATGCATATCTATATAATAATGTAAATTTTGGCATGCTTTTTCTAATTTTGTTTTACCGTGTATGCATTCATTTATTCCAATATTTCTCTTATATACATTTTAAAACATTTCCTCTTTCAGAAATTATTTTTTCAAAATTAATTTTAAAATGTATCATTAATATTCATGTGTGTGAGGCTGTTGTTATGAATGTGTGTATGTATGTGAGTGTATTTGTATGTATGTGTGTGTGCATGCACATGTGTACCTGCGTATTTGCATGCATGTGTGTGCACATGTGTGTGTATAAATATGTGCACACACTGGTGCATGTGTGCATGTGTGAGTGTTGGCATTAACTCCTCAGAATCAGAGTGGAGGTTGAAGAATAATTTTTGAGAACTACTTTATTTTCTTTCTATTTTTGGATCTGAAGATTGAATTCATATAATAAGGGGAAGCACTTACAGGCTCACTGAGCTCTCAACCTCCAGAAATGATTTTTTAAACCCATCGCTACAGGACATCTTTCTTTTTGTACCTTTAAAATACATTATTTAACAAAAATAACTTCACTGAGGGCCTTTGCTGAAGCATAGCACACATATACATGTTTTAATATAAAGAAGGAGCCTAGAAATTTCACTAAAGTCTTATAGATATTTCACTGAACTCTCTATTTTTAATGTTATTTATTACTTCAGTTTACATTTCTATCACAGTGTCCTCTTTCCAACCCTCCCATTCCCAACCTCCCACCCTCTTCACCCTATCACTTCCACCCCACTCCTCTAGAGTAGAGGGTCCCTACATATCAGTCTCCCATCTAAATTCAGCAGTCATATGAGGGCCAAGAGCCTCTTCATACACTAGGGAGCATACAAGGCAGCACCACTAGGGCAAAGTGTCTCTCATTGACAGAAAAAACGTCTATGTTCCTGTTCCCTTTGGTGCATTCATTGTATTATAGTTATCCTGTACTATATGGCTAAAATCCGACTATAAGTGAATAGATGCCATGTGCATCCTTCTGAGTCTGGGTTAGCTCACTCAGGATGAGTTTCTCTAGTTCCATCCATTTGGCTGCAAATTGCATGATTTCATTGTTTCTGATTGCTGAGTAGCATTCTTGTGTAGATGTACCACAGTTTTTTTTTTTTTATTTTTTATCCATTCCTCAGTTGAAGGACATCTGGGTTGTTTCCAGTTTCTAACTATTACGAGTAAGGCTGCTATGAACATAGATGAGGAAATGTCCTTGTGATTTGGTGAGGAATCATTTGGACGTATACCCAGAAGTGGTATGGCTGGGTCTTGAGGTAGAGCTATTCCAAGTTTTCTAAGATATAGCCAGACTAATTTCCACAGTGGTTGTACAAGTTTGCACTCCCACCAGCAATGGAGGAGTGTTTCCCTTTCTCCACAACCTCACCAGCATGTGCTGTCATTTGAGTTTTTGATATTAATGTATTCTTAATTGAGAGAAGTTGGCATAAAATTTCACATCATTCCTTTCCTATCACTTAAAAATGAGTCCCTCCAATACATATGACTGAACATTGGGAATGTATGTTATACCTTATAATTTTCATATTTATTGCCTAATTGTTCTTATTGTTTTGTACTGTATGTGGTTTTTACAAAAAAAAAAGCCATTATTGGACTAAAAAGGGGAGCTGTTGGGGGGGGAAGATACATCTTAAATTTAAAAAAAAAAGCAGATAGAAGGGAAGGAGAAGAGGGTAGGAGGGTAGCATCAGCAAGAAGGGGAGAGAGGGAACTGTGATTGAGGTGTAACATGAAGAAATAAATAAATGTTGAAAACAATAAGTCTGGCAAAGTATGTGGAAGGTTCAGTGAGGACATCTGCCTAGGACATATTCATGCATGCTCATCACTATTCACTCCTTTATATTCAGTGACCTTAGAATTAGATAGGACTTTAAATCATAAAGTAAAAACTACTTTTAAAATTCCCCTGACAACATGTAAAAGCATATAGGCCATATTTATCACCTTGCACGAAACTTAAGTCCAAGTGGATCAAAGACCTTAACATAAAACTGGATACACTAAATCTGATATGAGAGAAATTGGGGAAAAGCCTGGAACTTACTGGCATAGATGGCAACTTCCTGAACAGAACACCAATAGCTCAGGCCCTAAGACCAACAATCAATAAATGGGACCTCATGAAACTGAAAAGTTTCTGTAAGGCAGAGGACACTGTCATTAAAACAAACAGCAGTCTACAGATTGGGAAAAGGTCTTTACCAAAACCAAATCTGACAGATGGCTAATATCCAAAATCTATAAAGAACTCAAGAAACTAAACACCAACAAACCAATTATCCCAATCAAAAAATGGGGTACAGATCTAAACAGAGAATTCACAAAAGAGGAGTCTAAAATGGTCAAGAGACACTTGAATAACTGCTCAACATCCTTAATTATCACAAAAATGCAACTCATGACTACTCTGAGATTTCATCTCACTCCTGTCAGAATGGCTAAGGTCAAAATCTCAAAAGACAGCACATGCTGGTGAGATTGGGGAGAAAGAGGAACACTCCACATTGCTGGTGGGAGTACAAACTTGTATAACCTCTATGGAAATCAGTCTGGCGATATCTTAGAAAACTTGGAATACCTCTACCTCAAGACCCAGTCATACCACTCCTGGACATATATCCAAATGATTCCTCACCAATCCACAAGGACATCTCTTCAACAATGTTCATAGGAGCTTTCTCTGTAACAGCCAGAAACTGGAAGCAACCCAGATGTCCTTCAACCGAAAAATGGATTAAACAAACAAAACAAAACAAACAAAAACTCTGGTACATTTACACAAAAGAGTACTACTCAGCCCTCAGCAACAAGGAAATCATGCAATTTGCAACCAAATTGGTGGAACTAGAAAAGCTCATCATAAGTGAGCTAACTCAGACTCAGAAAAATACATACACATGACATATATTTACTTATAACTGGATTTTAGTACAGGATAACTCTCCTACAATCAATAGACCCAAAAGCATGAACAGGGATTTGGCTACCTGACATTGGGACACTCCACCCTAGTGGAACTTCCATGTATGCCTCCTGTGCAGTAGTAAGCTCTTAGATCTCATGTGACTAATGAACTGAGGGAGACTGATACACAGAGAAACCCCACACCAGAGGCATGGGAGGGGTGGGAGAAGGGTTAGAGGGTAGGAAGGAGGTGCTGAGTGAGGGTGGAAGGAGGGGGTGGCAACAAAGTAATAAATAAACGCTTTAAAAATGCCCCTGACAAAATTGCATATGACCATTTTGTAGTCTAATACATATATTTTACTGAAAACAACCTTCGAAAAATCTGTTCAAGAGAAAAAAAGCAACAAAAATACAATACAATGTGGCATAATGTATGCAAACAACATTACATTCAAATTATTTGTAATGTATGGTTATAATTATGAATCAAATATTTGAGTCTCAGCGAGAGATTTAAACATTCAATTCTCAATTGTTTCTGTAAAAGAGGACATTATACAAACCACACGATTTTGGAAAATGCTAGTTTATTTAAATAAGACAAAATAATTCTTCTCTAAAATACAGAGAAAATATTTTTCTATTTACATATACAAGAAACTAATAGATCATGAAGTAGCCTAAAGCAGTGGTTCTCAATCTTCCTAATGCTTTGGTCCTTTTATATAGTTTCTTATGTTGTGGTGATCATCAACTATAAATCTATTTTTATTGCTACTTCATACCTGTAATTGTGCTTCTGTTATAAATTGTAATGCAAATAGCATGGTTTTACATATTTTATTGTCTTATGTGACTCCTGTGAAAGGCTTGTTTGGTCTCAAAAGGGGTCATGACCCACTGGCATACAACATAAAATTTTAGATTTTGAAGGTTTCAATTTTTTTTAAATTTTTTATTGAAAAAAATATTTTGTGAATTTCACATCATGCACCCTGTTTCCTCCCATCTCCAACCTCCCCCCCAGACCTACCCTCCACCCTAGAATCTATCCCAGCATAAAAAATAACAGCTCATTGTGGAAGCTGCAGTGTATCTCAGTATGTCTGTCCCACAATATTCCCCTTTGTCCACACATTCTGCTTGCAAATGTTCATTACAATGACTCCTTGGTATCCTATGAGGCCCCGGTTTCCAGTACTCTGTCAGTACTGGATCTTCACTGAAACTCCTCTCAAATATGCTGGAACTCTCCTGTGTCATGGAGATCCTGCAGTCCTGTGTTGTGGAACTGACTCCTCCTTGCACTCCAGAAGTTCATCCATGGGGTAGATGTTCAGGTGGGCCAACTCAAAGCCCTGGTTCTGGACCTGCAACCCCCACTTGCATGGCCAGTTCTGCTGTGGAAATGTGCAGGGCCTGATCTCCCAAGTGTTGTAGCATGTGAGGAGCAGGAACAGCTTTCCTGCTCTTGTGACCCCTTCTGTGCCAGATTTCCTATCAGCCAATGGTGGTGAGGGCAAAGGGGGGGGTGGTCATCTTTCCCTAGTCTAAACTACCACATAGCAGACTGGAGGCAGGGCTGTCTCTCCCACACTCACTCCCTCAGGGCTGGCTCATCCACAATCCCCAAATCCAGGACCAGCTGTAGTGTGCTATCCTGGCAGGGTCCAGGGCCTGCTATCCCCAGTGCTGTAGCATGTGAGGGGTAGGAACAGCTCTCCTGCTCTTGTGACCTCATCTGAGCCATATCTCCTTTTGGCCAATGATGGTGAGGGCAAAAGGGAGGGGAGGACATCAGTCCCTAGCCAATATTACCACATAGCAGACTGAAGGCAGGACTGGCTCTCCCACACTCACTCCCTCAGGACTGGCTCAGCCACAACACCACTTCCAGAGCCAGGCAGAATTCTTCTAGTTTCTGTTTTTTTTTTTTTTTTTCCTGTCCTGGGAGCCCATCTGATGTTTGCCTGGTACTGGTCTTGTTGCCATCTCAGGTTAATCCATCACACCAAAGTGGTATTGGTAGCTAGCTTAGTTTTCTGGTTTTTCACTTGTTTGTTTGTTTGTTGTTTTTGTTTGTTTTTTTTTTTGTTTTTTGGTCCAGGAATGTTAGGCTACTATTCATTCAAATGTTCATAGGTCAGACCACTGAATGTAGATATAGCCTCTGTCCTCTCTGCCACCTACTGATGGACATGGGACATAGCAGTTACATCTGCAATGCCTCTAGGGGCAGATGAAAGTTTCAATTTTAAGAGAGGACAAAATGAACAGAGTCATGCAAATAACAACTCTTATTGATTCTATTATTGCATGCTATGCATTATGCTAAGAATATTTAATAAATATATATGTTTATTAGGAGAAAGATAAAAATAAGTAGATTTATAGATAGACAATAGGCTAATATATGTATATATATTCTTGCATGATTGATAGATAATTGTTAGAAAATTATCTTTTGTTTTTCTAACAAATTTCTGAAGGAAATTGATTGAAGTAGAAAGGATTTATTTTATTCACGGTTCCAGAGGTTTGAACCATACTCATCTGGTTCCATTCTAGTGGTTCTATGGTGTGACTGAGCACCATAGTAGAGGATGTGTAGAGAAACCTAACTGCAACATAATTTTGTTCTCAGCAGGAAAGTGGTAGGGGCAGATAAAATCCGGAAAGTAAATTACACCCTGAATTTAACATTCACTTCCAAAAGTTCCCATCACAATTCAATAGCCATCATATTTTGAGCCCATCAGTTACTTAAAGTGTTAATAGCTTAATAATCTAATAATTAATAATAATTGTCTATGAAATGCCCACAGAGAAATACTCAAAGTTGTACATCATTACTCTCTTGAAATTCAGTCAATCTGACTTAATTAATAACCAATATAATTCACTGTATGTAGATGAGATAATTAGTATGATATTCATTATAAAACTGCTACACCATTACAAATGATAAAATAATTTAAAATACCAAGATTAAGTATAAGTGATTATTACAATTAAAATAGGTCTTGGATGTGTATATATGCAATCTCTGCTTTACTTTACTACCTCTCACTGCCCCGATTTATGTAAGTACTTCCTAGATGATGCAAATGCTTTTCAGTGTAGCAGTTTTATCTTCCAATATTGATAAATTGTCTATACTAATATAGAGTTTGAACAAAAATTCATTACATAATCCCCATATTTTCACTTTGATAAGAAAAAACATTATCTCTGTTTTTAAGAGTGATAATAAATAACCTTTAATCATTACTAAAATATTGAATGGAAATGATTAAAGTAACAGTGAATCCAAATATTGAAGACTTCAAATAGTACAAAATATATATTGATATTTTAATGTCATGAATCTGAAAGTATGCAATCCAGTTATTTATTGGAGACTTGGATTTTCCTCCACCTAACCTAACCCATGGATAATCCTTATATCAGTCTTTATAGGTTTCAGTTTTATAGGTAACAGATTTCTTGGACAGAGAAAACTACAACTTCAGTGAGTATATAAAACATATTTTCCCCTCATAATCATTCAAAAACTCAAGTTCTTACACCTATTATATCCCCTTTTGCACAATTTTCCCTGACCATTTCGTGTGTATATGGGGATGTGATACAGGTGTTGTGTTTAATGTTTAGCATTCTTCAATCTCTTATTCTCTACATACTGAACAGTTGTTAGTCTCTGTTAATACTCTTCTGCTAATTGAAAACCGAACAGAAAGTAATCAGTTACTCCCATTTCATTGGCTATAAGTTTGCACTAGTGGGCATGTATTACTAGAGGGTCAGTCATAGTAGCCACTGAGGTGTTCAGTTGTACTGTTCACTGTGATACTCACCCATAGAGGTCACTGTGGTGGTTATTGATGTGGTCAGTTAGAGTGTCCACTGTGTTGTTCAGTAATAATGGTCACTGTGTTGGTCATTAATGTGATCAGTTGGAATATTCATTGTGATGTTCATTAATAATGGTCACTGTGATGGTCCTTAATGTGGTCAGTTGTGCTCACTGTAATGTTCATGAATAGTAGTTACTCTGTTGATCAGATGTAGTTGTCATGGTTACTGTGGTGGTGAATTATAGTGCTCATTGTAATGGTCAGCAATGATGGCTATTCAGCCATAGTTGGATAGTGTGATGGTCATGTGTAGATGTCACTATGATTTTCAACCATAGTTGTCATTGTACTGGTCATCATGATGGTCACTTGCAATTTTGACCCTGATGCTCAGTCATTGTGGCCATTGTGTTGGTTCGGTGTAGTGTTCACTATGATGGTCAGCCACAGTGATCACAATGTTGTTCCATTGGAGTGTTCAGTGTGATGGTCTGGCATGGTTTCAGGGTTCATAGCTGTCTAAGATTGATGACTAGTTTCTTTTTTTCCTCCAGTACCATATGTAGCAAGCAGTTTTCAACACTTTGAAAGATAGCCAGTAAAGATGTATCATCAAGGTCAATCTCAGTTTTATTTCCCTTTGTTCTGTGATGCAAATATGTAGTATTAGGAATGGGTTTTATTGTTAAGTTTTGGAGACTATACAATAGTGTTGGCAAAAACCTGTAATCTATATGGGTCTCTTTAGCCAACAAAAACTTAGAAACCTCTTTGACTTACTTAACTTTCACCAGTTTTTAATTGAAGTTCTGGACTTATAAGGACTGCTAGTAAGAAAAATTAGCGATATGTTGAAGTCTTTTGTCTTGTCAAGAGTTCTTAATCTGGGCTGGAAAGATGGTTCAGCAGTTAAGAGCACTGGTTGTTCTTCTAGAGGACAAAGGTTCAAATACCAGCAACCATGTGGCAGCTCACAAATGTCTCTAGTTCCTGTTCCAGATAATGATACCCTCATAAAGACATACATGCAGGCAAAACACCAATGCACACGAAATAAAAATAAATTTAAAAAATAAATTCTTAATCTAAAAAGGATGTGTTGATTTGTGTCTATTTCTCATGATTTACTTATAGTCAAGGCTTGTAGAAAGTGTGGTAGAGACCCCGATGTATTAAAATAACTTCTTGTTTTGTGTTAACTAATTTTTCACACTGATGTCTCAGGGTCTTACTTACTTATGTATGTAATGATGAATTTATAAAACAGGATCATCTATAACACAGGGTGGTCTAGAACTCGCTGTATACTTGAAGATTATCTTGAGTTCATGATCACTGCCTCTCAGACCTCATCCCACACCTGAAATCCTACAATCTATTCCTAAATGTCGTTCTCTCCTTTCACCTTTTCACTTTGTACTGCTTCTCAGGAGACAACCAAAATAAGCATACGTCCCACATCATTCCTTCGATCTATTTTCCTAACTAATTTCTATATTATCCAATATAACATACAGAATTTTATAATTCTGCTCATTCCATTTTCATACATCCAACCTTTCTTCCACTTTTTCAATACAATTCATTTTACTTTTCATTCTCTTATCTTTACTTTACAGTTCTGATTTTTCCTTTTAATGATGGGAAGTAGTAGGGAAGTCTTCAAAGGTTCTCTCATTCACTATCATCCTCAATTTATAACTTTCATCAAATGCTATTTTATTACCATGGACAACTCTCACCATCCTATATATAACCACAACACTCCTTCTTTCATCATACTTCATCCTCCTTCTGCTGTTAATTTACAATAATCATGACAGAATGAAGGCATACTTTGCTACTCTGTTTTATGGCAACATATCCTTTATAATATACTTTTGATTTATATGTAAAATCATGATAGAATGAAAGTGTATTTCATTGATCTACTTAATGTCAACATATTCCATTATAATAAAAATTTTATTTATATGTCACAAATATATGAACTAGCAGCTAGAATATATTCATTATTACTCAAAGTAATGAATGCACCTTACTCAAATGATATTGGTGGTATGATTTTGTGTTAAATTAATATAAGATATAGTTTAACTTAAATGACAAAGATAGTATGTCTGTTAATGTAATGCATTTTAGAATACAATGAAAGAGTTTTTCTTTTTCTCTTCTGATATTTTTTACATTTAATAATTAGCAAACATCATTATAAAGACAGCAGGCATCATAAAGTAAGAATTATTTAATTATGTTCCTACCTTACAAAAATTGGTGATATCCATGAATGTCTGTTAGAAAACAATTCTTGGCAAGAAATTTTGTAGCTGTCACATTGAGATATGAGTGATTAATACAGCAACTTTCTTGTCTTTTTTAATGTTTATTTATTGCTTCAGGTTACATCTCTGTCACAGTGCCCTATTTCCACCCCTCCCAGTCCTGCCCTCCCATCCTCTGCTCCCTAATGTCTCATATACTTGTTATCTCTGAATTTTCCTTTCAATTTGTTTGGCTTTACATATTGGTATCATTCATTTTTGCTCAGTATGTGATTTTTCCCTTCATCTGCCTTTCTTCAGATTTAATCATCAAGACCCTATGCCTATAGTAGAGAACTTAATGTCTCAATCACTTTTCCGTCCACCTATTAGATATTGCCTGCACAGTACCAATATGATTAGTCTGAAAATCAGCAAAGCTTTGGAGACATTTTAGTAGGGAACAATTTATATAATAGCAAAAAACTTTTTCCATTGTATATAGAACATATATTATGATTCAGATTTAAGAAAAATATTTATCTTAAAAATATTTATTTAAGAAAAAAATATTTATCTTAAAAATATTTATTTAAGAAAAAATATTTATCTATGTTCAACTTTACTCAAAACTCTTATCAGAACTAAACCTTACATATCTTTGGAAATAGTGCTTCAATGTAGTGATTAAAGTCACACAATTTTGCATAGAATTTCTGTACTTAAGGTCTGTGGGTTATTCATATTTATTTAAAATGTTTCATCTCAGCAAGGCATGATTTTGTGCATCTATCTGTACTCCCAGTTCTCAACAGGCATAGAGGTCATTGGTTTAATAATTTCAAGAAAAATTTGATCACCAGAGTCAGACTGTATCTCATCTACCCCTGCCACACATACACATCTGCCTAAAGGTGTGTTTTTAATATGACTCCAAATATTTTCTTAGCCTAGAAAATTTGGTTTACCATGATATCAAAGGCAGAAAGTATAGATTTGTTTTGTGTTGCTGTCTTCTTTTTAAAAACATTTTGAACCGAGAAACAGAAAAAATTGTTACTATCATAACAAATATACAAAAGTGATGGATTTTGAAATGTTATCATTACTCAACTGTTTAATTACACTCTTCATAACTTACATTTTATCATGTTAGTAAGGTGATCATATTTACATGTATGATCTATGAGATTTTTCTCTCTGATTCAATATGATTATTCTATTCAAAGACACTAAGACAAATGACTAGTGTAACATGTTCATTGGGAAGTGATATCTGACAAAGTGAGTTGAAAAGTAGGAATGATTGGGTGAATTCTTTTTTGGTATTGCTTATGGTTGTAGTCAGGATTTAACTTTTTAAAAAATATTTATTTATTTATCATGTATACAGTGTTCCATCTGCAGGTATACCTGCAGGACAGAAGAGGGCAACAAATTTCATTGTGGATGGTTGTGAGCCACCATGTGGTTGCTGGGAATTGAACTCAGGACCCCTGGAAGAGACAGTGCTCTTAACCTCTGAGCCATCTCTCCAGCCCTGATTTAACATTTTCTTAAAGATAGTCTACCACTAAGCAGATATAGGTAATAGATGTAAAATCTTAATCCTCCAAAAACATAATTTATTTTTGGAAAAGAAAGAATAAAATGCATAGAATTGGCCATGGATAGTTATTAACAACTATTCAACAACTGAAATGACCAATATGGCAGGAAAATTCATAGCATTAGGTTTACCAGGGAGTTATCCAGAATTGTGCACAAATGGGAAAATATATTACTTAGTCTTGATGTGAAGTTTTTCCAAAGGAAAAACAGTATATTCGCTCAAATTCTGTCTCCTCCTCCCAAGACACAGTAGACGGAAGCTGATATTAAACAAGACTTTTAAATTCTTTAGTGAAGAAATATCTAAGCAATGTCTTTCAATACCTTGTCATTTTTGTCCATGTACTGCAAACTTTTCAATACCTCCCTCAGACAACTACTGGTAAATTTAAAGCTTAATTTTATGTCTTTGTCACATTAAGCTAGTTAAATAATTATCAGTTGTAAATTAAAATGCCAAGTGTAATGACATGGAGCTAGTGAGATGGTGCAGTGGTTATGAATACAGTTTTCTCTTGTAGATGACATGAGTTATGTTTTTAGAACCCATTTAGGGTACCTCAAAAAAAAGTGCTCAAAAACTCAAATTTTGTGAGTACTGATACTTCTCATCTCTGTGGGCACTTGCATTCAAGTATATATACCCATACACAAACACACATCTAATTAATATAGCAAAAATAAATTAAAAATAATTGTAAGGAAGTACTTTTTCCTTTGACCTTATCCAGTGTCTTGCTGTAACTTGTTATATGACCTAAGGTAACTTCAAGGCCTTTGAATCAAAGTACCTGTACTTCTCTTGCATTCTTTATTGGTTAGTATTTATTCCACATATAATTGCCTTCCATAACTGTTGAAGAAGGTATAATATCATTGCCTCAGTTAGGCTTATTTCAATGCTGAGATCTGGTTACTGTCCCTTGTGAGACATTCTCTTGATTGGTTAGTAAAAGTCACTGGTAACTAATTAGCTGGGCAGAAAGAGTATAGGAAGGCAGGACTTCCTGAGATTAGAACAGGAACCCTGTGTTTTACACAGAGGATTAGCTCATTCCACCAGGAGACATGGAAGCAGTAGACATGTTTGAGAATGTTGGAAGGTAATCACAGGTGCATGGTGGTTTGGGATTAGGTGATCCAGGTTAACTTAGAGTAGCTAATGAGAGTCTCCCCAGCTAAGGGTTAAGCGTTGAAACATTAAAAGGTCTTTTTGTATTTAATTATTGGGGAAAGGACTACAGCACCTTATAGGCGTCACTCCAAGCAATCCAGGGCTGTCAGACTACTGGACTCCCATCAAACACTGGTGAATCTCCAGCCACCGGTAACTCTACAGGCCTAACATAACAATTTATATTACTTAATAGAGTTTAGGTTACAGGTGGTGTAGGCCACCCTTGGCTGGGGCTCTTTCCCCAGGATATATCAATCCTCTGGTTAAGGCAGGCCAGGCCTGTTGGCTGATATCATGCCAGGCTGCTCACTGCTCTGTCAAGCTGCCGGCTGCTCCACTGGCCTAATCTTAGAGTTTATACTTATTAATAAATACAATTGATAATTAAATTGAAATTTTATATAACACCCTGCAATAGCACACTGCATAAATCACCCTGATCTCATGTCCTATTGGGCAAAACAAATGCACATGGATTGAACAAATATGATTCCATTAGACTCTATTTCATGTTGTAAAAATTTCACAAACATTCCAAAACAAATATGTATGTAAGTGATAAGGAGATGTTCATACTTCATATCTAAGAAAAGCATAAAATGTAAAAAAAGTAGCAAAAACAGTTTTATGACACAAGCAAAAATTTTCCTAAAACAAACTTATCAACTTATAAGGCTATTTTAGATTTCTGTAATTCTGTTAAAATAATTACGATTCACAGAGACTTTACTGTATGCATATCAATAAGAACTTTAACTAAATAGTAGATTATTATCATTGATTCTTTCTTTGTGACATTTTATGAGAATTAGCATAGACTGAGGTTTTATATTTTCAAAGCAAACAAATCATGAATTATCTGTGACAGGAGGTACATGTCTGTAATTCCAGCACTAAGGAAACAGAGGCAAAATGGTCTGCCTAGCACTAGAAACACCCATATTTACCTGTATTAGAAAGGATGGATGAGAGATGAATCCTCAGTCTAAGAACTCTTCTCTATTTGTCTTTGTGGAAACCCTATTAAAAAACACAATTTGGTAATGTAAAATAAAGATTCTGCTGTGGTTGAGAATTCCGCTTGGGATCCTAATATCAACAGGAAATCTTTACAAATATCAAGAGTGACATATCATACTTCAATAGGCACAAGAGTGAACTTATAGCCACATCCTAACCTCTTCTAAATTTGCTGTGGAGGAACTCAGAAACCATTATCAACTGGGATTCAGTAAGCAACATAAATGAATGAGAAATACATGGTGTTATTAAAATGTTCATTTTTAACCCATTTTATTTTACAAATTTCAAACTTACACACACACACACACACACACACACACACACACACACTCACACAGCACATATCTTGATAGTGCTAGCATTCAAATCCACTGACTAATGCATGCTAGACAAGTATTAGAGTACATAACTACATCCCAAACTATTGTTTTAATGAGTCAGGGTTGTACTATTATAGCTAAGGATCCTTCATGTTCATGAAGGTTAGTCTCAAACTTGAAGAACTCCTTTTTCTACCTCCACAAGTCTGGCATAAAAGAATATGCTTGAGATATAGATCAATAACTTAATTTGAATGATAAATATTTTAACTCATACTATATGCAAAGGTCAGAAAGAATTGTAAGCTATTGTAAAAGTAAGTTGAGCAAAGAATTTTTCCTTCTCACTCAAGAACAAAATTAAATATGTAATGTTTCCCAAAAAGACAGGCAACTTACTTTTACTTTTTAAAATATTTATATTTTATAATATTGACCTAGCTATCTAAATATATGAATTAGTTTTATGATGCCATGTGGTAGGCCATGATTATTGAATGACCAAGTACCTGAATGACATGAGGAAACCATCCTAATTTTACAGATGTGCTGGAATTAAAAAACTATATATTAGCACTATATTATTTAGTATATTTCAATTTATTATACCTTGACTCGTTTAAATAGTATGCATTGCATAAATGGAAACATTTTGCCAATTTGGTAAATAAACACACATGTTCTTACAAATATGAAAACCATATTCATATAAATAGGGTGAATTTATATGTTTATAGTTGTTATACTTAAAAATTGATATAAAGATAGTTCTAGCAAATTGTGATCTATTTTTCCAGGATAAAATATAAACCATATAATATATATATATATAATTTATATATATATATACATACCATATAACATAATGTAACCATATAACATATATAAATAAAACCAATATGTATAAACCAGATAGCATTTATATATAAAAATTTACATTTCCAAGAAATATTCAATATATATATATATATTGAACGTATATTTGATTATATTTGAATCTAATATATTTGAATATATATTTACTATATATATACATACAGTATATGCTATATAATATACATACATTATAATTGGAATGATAAATATTTAACTTATACTATATGCAAAGGTCAGAAAAAATTGTGAGCTATTATGAAAGTAAGTTGAGCAAAGAATTTTTCCTTCTCACTCAAGAATAAAATTAAATATGTAATTTTTTCCAAAATGACAGGCAACATACTTTTACTTTTTTAAATGCTTATATTATATATATATATATATAGTTAAGAAATGGCAGTACCTCCCATTGGAAGTTGATCCTGAGCAGAATAAAAAAGCCAGCTGGGAAAACCATACAGAACAATCATGTAAGTGACACTTGTCTATGGTGTCCGCTTCAGTTTCTGCCTCCAGGTTCTTGCCTTGAGTTTCTGCATTAGCTTCCTTTGATGGCAAATAGTTACTTTTTTAAATAAATTTATTTTTTTATTTCTTCAAGTTATATCTCAATCACATTCCCCTCCCTACTTTCCCCTACAGTTCCCCCCCCC
>CAJQZJ010000143.1:945599-980226 GCA_907164525.1 Lophiomys imhausi | reverse complement strand
TCCCCCATCCTCTCCCTTTTTTTTTTTTTTTTTTTTTTAGTTTAAGGTATATCTTTTCCCCTCAACAGCTACCCCTTTCAGTCCAACAAATGGTTCTTTCTCTTATAACAATAAATACAATACAAAACAACAGAAATAAATAGGCCACAATTATGAGAGTTATATGGCTTAGCATATATTCCCAATGTCCAGTCCATATGTATTTGGTACCTGACTTTAACATTCTACTTTCTAAACATCTCCATGAGTTTAAAGTTCTATATCTAACTCAGCTTTCCTATAGCTTGCATCACAATTTTAAAAACATCTTCTTAGATCCAGAACACCCTATTGATTCCTAAACAACTCAAAATTTAACTATGAAACTCTAGCTATCTATTCTTCAACCACCTCAGAGACCTGAGAGGGATAAATATATCTGATCATATAGGAAGTGCAGGGCCTTCAGCTTCCAAAACTAAGAAATGACATACCAGTGGCTGCCTGGACAGTTCCCATTTTCTCTCCATACATTACAGTATCAATCTTCAGCCATTTGGCCCCGTTTCTCTGATAGACATTGATTGTAGAGCAGAAATTATGAAGGACTTACCTACCCTGTCTTGGCAGAGCTAGGCTGTCAACTTACCTGCTTCCAAGTTTTGTCCTTTTTGGACAGCAGTCTGTCTGCAGTTGAAGCAAGGAGTTTTTACATGTCAAGAGACCGTCTTAAACTGTTTAGGATAGTTAAGAAAAGCAAACTCCTAGTCATGCATGCATGTCACCTTGTTAGCTACTATGACAGTCTATCACAGATATTCTCTAAGCTACTCAGAAATCAAGTTGCTAAGAGACAAGCAACATTTGCTTATCTAAATACAAGAGATAGATAGGGCATCTTCAAAAACCCCAAGAGATCTGCAGAATATGGCATTCAAAGATGTTTTCTTAACTTAAGATTTTTTGATATCGAGACATGTCAGCTCCTGACAGCAAACCCTATCCTACTCCAAGTAGAAGATGAGCATCAAAGAATCTCCAGTGGGAGATGGTTGAATTAGTGACAAGCCTCTCTCTTGGCAAATAGTTACTTAAAAGTGCTAGAGTAAAAGCCCCTCTCCTTCCCAAGTTGATTTTGATGATAGTGTTTATTACAGTAATAGTAAATCAGGAAACGTCCCTAAATCCATTGCTTTGTGTTTTTTAGTAAGGATATTTTCATTTATTTAACCACTTCAAAATTCCAAGGGAGATTCAATTCAAACTAGTTATATACAATGCACATTTTGTTTTATATAAGGAAAAATTCTACACATAAAGCAAACTTAATCCAAAAATGAAAGAAAGAAAGGAAAAGAAGGAAAAGTAAAGAAAAACGGAAGTGAGCTGAGCAAGTCTTGAGAAACAAACCAATAATTGGTGACTTCTGCTTCATTGCCTGCCTTAGGTGTGATGTAGAATTGTAAATAAAATAAACAAAAGCCTTCCTATGCTACTTGTGGTTGTAGTGTTTTATTACAGAAAGAGAAAATTTAGCTAAGACATATGCTGTATTTTAAAAACTGACTTCTTGCTAAAACCATTTTTACTGGGCCTACCAGTTTGTCTCTTTTAGCAAAATTTAAACTATATGACACATGTTCACTAAATACTGACTTATTTCATTGGGCAGCATGCAGTTAAATATCATACACAAGATTTGAGCAGGCTCAGACCAGAAAGTTCCAGCAGAGGGAGAAGGTTGGGTATGAATTTTTATGCTTATTTGAAAAGGTATTGGTGATTAATAACTGCTGGACAAAGGGGATTCAGTTCTTTTAAAGTTGTATCCCCTGGTTAGTTCGCATTCCTCCAGTGAAGGCTATACATTTAAGAATATATGGGTAGCACAAATTGTACTTGACATTTGTTAACACATGATAAAAATTTTGTAGAGTGAGAAGGGAAGGGAGAATGTATGTGGGAAAATTGTCATGAGGGTGGGCAGTGAATATAGCAAAAAACATACATTGTTTAATATTCTTTGCTTTTTCTTTTTTTTTTTTTTTTTGGTTTTTCGAGACAGGGTTTCTCTGTATAACATCTCTGGCTGTCCTGGACTCGCTTTTGTAGTCCAGGCTGGCCTCGAACTCACAGAGATCCGCCTGCCTCTGCCTCCCAAGTGCTGGGATTAAAGGCGTGCGCCACCACCGCCCAGCTATAATTTTTTTGTTTGTTTTGCTTTTTCTTTTTTTGTTTAATATTCTTAAAGAACTACTAAAAATCAGAAAATAAGTACATTTAAAAAAATGAGAGAAAGTCAAACCAAGTCATCAATGATATATTAATTTAACCACATGCTTTTATCTTTATATTGAAAGCCTGACATTGAGGCTCAAGACAGATTGCTCCAAAGAAGGAATTATAATTATATATTGAATAATTACTTAGGAAGAAAAATCTGATATATCAGGAAGCTGGTCCTCCTGAGATGAAAATGACAGAAAGTTTTCTTTATTGTGACTCTGTATTCATGTTTCTTTGTCCACAAGAATGTAGTACACTCAGAATCTCTGAATGCCTGGAGTGCACTGGTGATAACAAGTGGAATCTGCCTACATAAGAGCCAACTTCAACTAGGTTTAGAAGCAATTGGTTAAACATTATCATTTTTTGTTTGTTTTTGGTATGTGTCCAGGAGATAGAGTTTAGTACATGAAATGCTATTGTCAGTTCAAGAACTACATGTTGGATTTTTATCCTCTCATAGATCATAATGAGTGTGAATATTTTTATGTAAATATGATGGAAAAAAGTTAGTAACAAGATGACACAGTGGGATTTACAGAGAAATAGATTCTTTTTTTTAAATTTTAACATATTTTATTATGTGATATTCAGAAATCATAATATTCACATACCACTTACCTCATCAGAAATGACAAGTAGGTATTGGGATGGTGCTATGCTCACAATGATAGAAAAATATTTCCAAAATTATAATTCTGTATTAATTATTTCAGTGTGGCAGGCTCATGATACATTTCTGAGGAACCATCTCTCAGATATTGAAACCTTAATAAACCCATTTCTTCTGTCAGCTATTTTCCATGCAAAGATAATACTTTATGGATATGAAGTTTACGTTTGTATGTTCATCAAAAGTGCTTCACATTTACTTATTTCCTTGAATAGAATTTTTAAAAGATACACAAAGGAAAAACAAAAGTGCACATTAACTAGCCCTGATTTCTTCTTTATTAAGAACATTCTCATTAAAAGTGAGAAAGCTCTGCAAGTCTGTGGCAGAGAAGACTATGGCACATTCCTCTCATTCAGGCTACGATGCTAGCAATTTCACCCAACCTTGCTTTTTCACTTTCAGTCCAAATGTCAGAATAGTTAAGTGCAGATGTTTTAGCAATTTTCACCTTGTAGATTCCCTACAATATATTCAGGAAATACTATGATTCTTCCAGTAATACCTTATAAACCATAAAGGCACACAATATTCCCTACAGTGTTAAAAATAAGCAGGCATATGTATGCATCCACAAATGCATTACAAAAGGAAGAAACTGAATATCATGGGTGGAATGTTTGCATCTTCTCCAGATCTGAAGGCCTAAGCCAAGGTCATAGCATTTGGATATGGGCCTTTTGGAGGCAATTGCTCTTAGACAAGATTCGAAGGAGGAGAAACTCATAATGGAATTTGTGTCTTATAGGAAGAGAAGCTTCTCTTTATCTTATATTCCTTCATCACATCATTGCTCCTTCCCTTCATTACCTTCCTCTTCAACAGACCACAGAAATAAGATAACTATATACAAATTAGGAGATAAAGCCTCCATTAGAACCTGACAACTCAGAGACCTTCATTCCAGACCTCCAGCCTCCAGATCTGTGACAAAATGCATTTCTTTTTTTTTTTTTATAAATACTTTATTTTTTTTTCTTCAAGTTACATCTCAGTCACAAACCCCTCCCTATTCCCACTTCCTATCCCGCCCTTCCACCCTCTTCCCCCCAGCAGCTTCCCCTTTCAGTCCAACAGATGGTTCCTTCTCTTATAACAGTAAGTATTATACAAAACAACAGATATAAATATGCCACATTTATGAGAGTTAAATGGCCCAGTATACCTTCCCAATGTCCAGTTTATACTGCCTTTTTAGAAACTAACATGCTAATTTTAAAATTATTTTCTCAGGATGTTCTACTTTATCAATTGGTCCATGCTTTAAGAATCTATTTCTCTCTCTCTCTCTTCTCTCTATATGATAAATAGATTCTTAAAGCATGGACCAATTGATAAAGTAGAACATCCTGAGAAAATAATTTTAAAATTAGCATGTTAGCTTCTAAAAAGGCAGTTAAGTAACAAATTTATTCAGTGCTAATGAATATTTGTTTGGCTTTCAGATATAATTGCCCTCTGTCAGGGTCATAGCATTAACATGAAAATTCATCATTATCCTCTCAGTGAGAATTGGAAATGTATTTCTGTTAAAGGTTTTGTAAGAGCTTTTAAATGAAATTGAATACTGTTGACATTGCACAGTGATTTGAAAATGCCTCTTCAAATCTGATATATACATACATATATGTATATATATATATATATACATACATATGTCAGAATTCACACACGTATATTCAGAAATCAAATTTTAGAGCTTTCATAGAAGAGTGCTTTGAAATCATGGATGATTTACTTTTTTCATATTCTTCCTGCAGTGGAATTATTGTATAATATGTGTAAAGAAAAAGAAACAATAACTAGCTTGTATATATTTTCTTCTGGTATATTTATTATGCTAATACTTATTTATGACTATAAATCCATGCCCATTTTTTGTCAAACAATGAAATATTTTAGAAAATTAATTTAAAAAGTGACTTTAAAGAGCTATTTGAACTTAAAATATGTAATTGGTATATAGATTAAAGAGGATTTTGGTCAATTAAATATTGATCTTGATGGAATTTTGAAGTATGAAACATGGGGTACTAATATGACAAATATACTTTAGTTCTACATAAAACTACAGCAGAAAAATCTCCAACTGAACCTCAGGAGGCATGCAGCACTGGAAAGTGTGTACTTGAAATCCATTTGTTTTAAGTCTCCATATAATATTAACTGAATATTGCAGAAATTCAAGAAATCATTCAAAAGAATCCTGACACAATAATGAAATCTTTACATATGCAAATAGAAATAACTAATCTCTTCAAAGTAATAACAAAACTAAAATAAAAGTCTGAGGGAAATACTAGCATTTATAATTGTTTAGAAATTATTATCATGTAGGTAGGAACGAGAAAATCAAATCACCATCTTGAGATTAGAAATAAAGATCTAGTAAAATACGGAGAACTCTTTAAAACAAACATTTATTTATTTCTTCAAGTAACATCTCAGTCAAAGTCTCCTCCCAGATCCCCATATGGTGCCCCGCCTCCTACCTCTTTCTCCCTCACCCTCCTATCTGCTTTCTTTTGTTGTTGTTTTTTTTCCTTTATTTTTTATTTCTTCAAGTTACATCTCAATCGCAGTCCCCTCTCTATTTCCTCTCCAGTCCCACCTTCCCACTCTCAACCCCCCATCCTCTTCCCTTTTTTTTTTAAGTTTAAGGTATATCTTATTTCCCCCTACAGTTTCTCCTTTCAGTCCAACAAATGGCTCTTTCTCTTATAATAATAAATACAATACAAAACAACAGAGGTAATTAGGCCACAGTTATGAGGGTTATATGGCTTAACGTACATTCCCAATGACCAGTCCATATGTATTTGGTACCTGACTTTAACATTCTACTATCTAACCATCTCCATGAGTTTAAAGTTCTATATCTAACTCAACATTCATACTAACTTGCAACACAATTTTAAAAATATCTTCTTAGATCTATAACACTCTCTTGACTCCTAAACAACTCAAAATTTAATTATGAGACTTTATCTATCTGTTCTTCAATCACCTCAGAGACCTGAGAGGGACAAATATATCTGATTTTATAGGAAGTACAGGGCCTGCAGTTTCCCAAACTAAGAAATGACATACCAGTGGCTGCCTGGACAGTTCCCATTTTCTCTCCATACATTACAGCATCGCTCTTCAGTCGTTTGGCCCTGCTTCTCTGACAGACATTGATTGTAGAGCAGGGGTTATGAAGGACTTACCTACCCTGTCTTGGCAGAGCTAGGCTGTCGACTTACCTGCTTCCAGGTTTTGTCCTTTTTGGACAGCATTCTGTCTACAGTTGGAGGAAGGGGCTTTTCCTACCAAGAGATAGGCTTGTGACTAATTCAATCATCTCCCACTGGAGATTCTTCGATGCTCATCTTCTACTTGGAGGAGAATTAGGGGGTGCTGTCAGGAGTTGATATGTCTTGATATAAAAAAAAATCTAAAGTTACGAAAACATCTTTGAATGCCATATTCTGCAGATCTCTTGAGGTTTTTGAAGAGGCCCTATCTATCTCTTATATTAGGGTAAGCAGATGTTGCTTGTCTCTTAGCAGGTTTATTTCTGATTAGCTTAGCAAGTAACTATAATAGGCTGTCATAGTACCTAACAGAATTACTGGCTTGCATAACCATTAGTTTGCTGTCCCTCAACTTAAGAATGGGTTAAAAAACTGTGGTACATCTACACAATGGAATATTATTCAGCTATCAGAAACAATGAAATTATGAAATTTGCAGCCAAATGGATGGAACTAGAAAAGCTCATCCTGAGTGAACTAACCCAGACTCAGAAGGACACATATGGCATCTATTCACTTATAGTAGGATTTTTAGCTATATAGTAGAAGGTATCAATACTACAACTAACACACCAAAGGGAACTTGGACATAGACTTCTTATTTTTAATTTTTATTCTTTATTTATTTTTTATATATTAGTTATATTTTTTCTATTTTTCAGTCTTTTTTATCTATTGTATGCTTATTGATTTGTTTGTTTAGTAGTTCTCTCTCCCAGGCAACGAGACACTTTTCACTGATGGTACTGCTTCATAGATCCCCAATGAATGAAGAGGCTCTTGGCCCTCATACGACCTCTCAACTGAGATGAGGGACTGTTATATAAGGACACCCCACCCCAGGAAATGGGATGGAAGGGTTAGGAGGTAAAGAAAAAAAATGGTATGTGATGTTTTGGCCTTTTACTACTAACTGTCATGAACTGTTTAGGATAATTGTTGTTGTTTTTTTATTTAAGTGTATTTTTTTTCTCCCCAACGATCCCCTTTTCATCCAATAACAGTCTATTTTTCTTATAAGAGTAAATACAATAGAAAACAATAAGAACAATGAAGTCACAATTATGAAATTTATAGAGTATAGAATACAGTCTCAATGTCCAGTCCATATGTATTTGAGAACTGATGTTAGTATTCTATTATCTATCTCGATGTATTTAAAATTCTATACCTCACTCAATTTCCATCCCACGTGCATTGCCAACTTAAAAACATCTTCTTAGACCTAGATCATCCTTTTAATTACTAAACAACTTAAAATTTAACTGTGAGACTATAACTATCTAGTCTTCAACCACATCAGAGACCTGAGAAGGATAAATATACCTGAATAAACAGGAAGTACAGAGCAAACAATTTCCATAACTAAGAAGTGAGAGACAACTGGCTACCTGGACAATCCCCAATTTCTCTCAATACATTGGACCATCTATCTTCAGCATTTTGGCCCAGTGTCTCTGACAGACACTAATTATAAAGCAAGAATTATGAAGGACTTGCCTACCCTGTCTTGGCAGAGCTAAGCTTTCAACTTACCTGCTTCAAAGTTTTGTCCTTTTTGGACAACATTTTGTCTACAGTTGAAGCAAGGGCTTTCTCTTGGCCAGTGACTAGCTTGCCACTAATGCAGCCATCTCCAAATGGAGTTTATTCTATGGAATGAGGACTCTTAATATGATAGGCACTGCATATCATTTGATAACACAGAAGGCAGAGGGCACAGCTGTGTCACTGTCGCATTGCATAATATAAGTTCATGTGAAGGATATTTATTTAGACATTTATAAAATGCATAGATTTCATATTTAAAATCTAGTATATATTATGTATACTTATAAATCATGCTCCACCGTTTATGAGGTATATCTTAATAGCCTCATCTATAGTTTCCCAAACAATATCATCCTTAATAACTTCCTGTCTCATTTTTTATTCTGTTGGTCACCCTATAAGGCAATAATTTCACATCTGATGTAAGTAGTGAAGTTAAAAAGGAGCTAGAAGTTGGAATAATTAGGTCAGTTTTAACAAAGCATTTCTTTGTCACTGCTGAGTAAATTAATTGAGTCTCTTTTTAAAATGTTTATTTATTACTTCAAGTTGCATCTCCATCATAGTGTCCTCTTTCCACCCCTCCCAGTTCCAATCTCCCACCCTCTCCTCCCTCTCTCACCCATCCCTCTCCTCCAATGCGGAGTGTCCCTACATATCAGCCCCTCTCACTTCAACAGTCATATGAGGGCTGGGAGCTTCCTCTTGCACTGGGGGCCTACATGGTAGCACCTCTAGGGAAAATTGACCCATCAAAAGGTAACAAAGTCTATGCTCCTGATCCTTTTGGTGTGTTGGTTGTAGGATAGTTATCCTGTACTATATGACTAAAATCCAATTATAAGTGTGTAGATGCCATGTGCATCTTTTTGAGTTTGGGTTAGCTCACTCAGTCTGGTGATATCTTAGAAAACTTGGAATAGCCCTATCTCACGACCCAGCCATACCACTTCTGGGAATCTACCCAAAAAATTTCTTACCAAACCACAAAGACATATCCTCATCTATGTCCACAGCAACGATATTTGTAATAGTTAGAAACTGGAAACAACCCAGATGTCCCTCAAGTGATGAATGGATAAAAAAATGTGGTACATTTACATAATGGAGTACTACTCAACTATCAGAAACAGGAAAATCATTCAATTCACTGACAAATGGATGTAATTGAGTCTCAATCATAGCGTACTCAAGTCTAAAAACAAGTGCTTTGAGTAGGCAGGGAGCCTTTGAGCATAAGATGAAGAATTTCAACATTTATATTCTTTAGAGATCTGAGAATGTGGATTATTAAAAAATAAAATCAAACAGGAGATATTAGGATTATGTTTCCTCACTATTTATGACCTAATTATTATCATTTCCTTATGATGACAAATTAAAATTAAATAAATATTTTCCATAAGGATAGTTATCCAAACATTATAAAAGAGAAAAATAATTCCTTTCAGGTATACATACATTCCTTATGTTGAGGGTTCATTATTTTTTAAGATTTATAAACAAAAAACAGTTTCACAATCTATGAGTACTATTCAAGAAAGACACAGCATCAACATAGACAGTAAATACCCACTTTGTAAGATGCAGGATGGTCAAAGAACTTAGAAAGGACACTTAGGCTTCAGTGTGGTACTGTTGTTTATCAACAAGTTTATCAACCATAAGGATGAAATTTTTACTGTGTAGTATAATCCAGTTCATTTTCTGACTTGGAAAACACTTAAAATTTCAAAAGTTCAGTATCATTTACTGTCTTTTTTTTTTTTACAATCGTTATAAACATTGACATACTGCATTGCCAAACTCAGTTCAAATTTGTTACACACACACACACACACACACACCCCTATTAGAGTGATATATGCATACATGGCATATGCCAAAATTACTTCATAGTGTGAAAGCAAAGAATGTCTTATATAAGAAATATTCTCTCCTTCAAAAAAATAACTTGAACATATTCTTTGGTAATTTCCTATACACACATGATGTGTTTGATTGTTGTGATCCTCACAAAATGGTTCTCAACTCCCTCCATCCATATTATTCCTTTCGGTACAAATACTTTTCACACATTTTTTGTCCTTTTTATTCTGTTTACAGCTCATTGGGTTTAACCAGGGCTCTTATACAATGGATTTTTAATTCTCCATAGGACAGTGGTGGACTTATAAGTGATTACACAAGTAAAGACAATGATTGTCCCTTCTTTGAAACCTATCATAGCGAGTAGCTCATTCTGGATTGACTTTTGACACTTGACAGAGCCATATTATGCAGGACTATTGCAGGCAGATGCAGCTGCTTCAGATTATGGCTACACTGGTTATGCCCTGCACTGAAAACTCCATAGGTTCTCCCTACATTCCAGTTTTTAAATTATTCTCTTCCTTTTTTTTCTGCAATGTTCACTGAGCCATACATGGGATGGTATAAAAGGCCCTATGTAGGAATGAAAACTCATCTATCCAATATTCTCACCCAGACATACATCTCTTCATTTACTGCCATTCATTACTAGGTGATGCTTCTCTGAGTGTAGCATTTGTCTATGGGTATAAGAATAAATATTTATAAGGCAGGTTGGTTCGGTAACAATTGAAGTAGAAACCAATGAAGTTCACTTCCAGGGCCTAAGACATCTCAGCCATGAGGTTTTGACCAGGTTGTGATTACTAGGCATAAATTTATCTAGTGGGATGGGTCTCAAAACTAGTCTAAGAGTAATTGTTCACTTCCACAGTTGTCATACATCACATAGCTATAGGATTCACAATGAAGTAAGTCAGTGGTTGCCTTTTGTTGTTACCTAAGTCAGTTGTATCCAGCAGCCTGAGTGCAATTTTCCATTTTCATGAATATTATCCAGAAGGAATGAAGCTTCTATCTCAGTTATTGCTTCATTTCTTTACATCATGTAAATATGATTTATTATTGATTAATTAATAGAGTCTTTAAATGTAGTTATTTTTATTCTGTTTTGTCTTCAGGTTTGATGCATGTTCTTTATACCCGAGGAGATGAAAACGGAGCATTAGCTTCTCTGTAGTAGGAGTTATAAGCCATTGTTTGAATGCTTGGAATCAAACCCAGGTCTTTTGTAAGAGCTGCCAGTTTATTTTACAAACAATTCATCTCTAGCCACCTATTCCAAAATAATAGGGTCTTATCAATTAATTTTACTGGTCAACAAAGCATATACTAAGAACCTGATTTTTTTTAGATGTACTGTGGGGCTTAAAAGACTAAAAAACGTAAAAAGATTCTCACACATGTTCATAGAGTTTTGTTTTGTAACTGTTGGCACTCAGAAGTACAATTCATCATTGTAGAATATCTTTTGTCTAACTATCTTTTTTAAATTAAAATTTTAATGGGTTGTAAATTAGTTATCTCATTTCTTATTACTCTCTGATTATTGGCTTGGATGTCAACATTATATTTGCCAGGGATGTCAATACACGGGACACACACACCAAGAAAATTAGACTACAGGCCCTACAACAAAGAATTGTGTGTGTGTGTGTGTGTGTGTGTGTGTGTGTGTGTGTGTGTGAATCTAAGAGTGAATATCAGATATTGCCATTTCTCCATAACCTCTACAATTACATCAGCTTGAATGGCATATTTTCTCCCATCAATTTTCCTCGGAATATTAAAGTACAGAAACACATTTATGGAACATATAGGCAGACATAGATGACATTGCAACATATATTGTTTTGCAAATTTAGTTTGGAAGAAACAATTGATAAAATTAAAATGAATACTTTTCATAAATTGTTCTTGTTTTCCACATAGCCATTGTTTATAATTCATATTTTACTTTTTAGTATATTTTGTGGTTTATCATATGTAATTTTAGCCAACTCAACTTAAAGAACATTGTTGTACATAAGTAACATCTCAATTCTAAGCCTTGTGTGAAGCATCCCTCTTCACAGATAAATGATAAGTGAATAATGTGTTCATAAGTGGTTTAAAACATTTTCACAATCAGAAATATATGTCTCTTACTTGATTCTAGAGATGAATGTCCTCAGTGATCTTTATGGTAATTTACTCTTTAAGAAAACAGAATAATTGGCAAAATCATTTTAATATTTAATGAGTTTGAAACTATGGAGCAGAATAAGTAATTACAATAATTTTTACCAGAAAAGATTGAAAATGTAATTGAGAAACTAATTAGGATCTCTTACTTGGGAAAATAATTCAATTTTATTGCCTTAAAAATCCCATTATTCTGTCATTTATTTTTAATTCTGTCTGTCAAATTTAAACCCTGCTTGTTAGATTCTGAGTTATGTATAACATTCTTCAGAGGCTTCTACTAATATCTGCTACATGAAAAGAGAACATCCTGAATTGATATTCTTGAATATAGGTGTTAATTATAGTTCATTGAATTTTGCAGAAAGTGATTGTTTTATCTATTTTGTGTAATATACAATTCATTTTACAGTTCTTCTTACAGGTTGGTTAATCCACGTAAATAAATCAGTAGAGGAAATGTGAGAGAAATAGCATGCACTTCTTCAAGTCTGTCCACACAAGTTTGGCAGAGTTACAGGTTCCCTCTGCTGTATGGAATGAGGAAGGCCTTGAAATTAAAGATAGCAATCATAAGGCACAAAGAAAGGCTCTGAAATGAATGAAACCTGATCTCTGTCTTGTAATGAAGTTTTATTTCCTTAGATGAAGGGATGAGATGAGAGCCCTACCAAAGTCTTTCTAGCTGTATCTGAAATTTCTTAGGTTGGTTCAAAGCAGCTGTTCTGCCCTAACCTCCTCTCCAAGCTAATTAATCCAAACTGGCTTCTCTTGGCTTCTTTCTGACTGAATTGCTCTACCTGGCCTCAAAGTAATTCTGGCAATATGTTTTAATCTTCTAGTTTCTTCTCCTTCTAGTTCTGTCTTCACCAGTAACTAGCTTGATTAATCTGCAAGCTGTCTCTGCAAATTGTCCCAGTAAGAAACTCTTCAGTAAAAAAGCAAAACAAACCAAACCAAACCAAACCCTCTCTCTCCTTCTCTCTCTCTGTCTGTCTCTGTCCCACTGTGCTGCTCTTTTTTTTTTTTGGTTTTTCGAGACAGGGTTTCTCTGTGTAACAGCCCTGGCTGTCCTGGACTTGCTTTGTAGACCAGGCTGGCCTCGAACTCAGATATCCACCTGCCTCTGCCCCCCCCCCCCCCCCCCACCCCCCGAGTGCTGGGATAAAAGGCGTGCCCCACCACACCTGACTACTGTGCTGCTCTTAAGTAGCTTCTCCTTCCTATCCTTTTCTCCTCAGGAGTTGGATGTCTCCTATCTCTGACTCATTCTGTCAAATCGTTCTCTAATCCATCAGTTTGTCAGTCCCTCAATTAGATATCACTTTCAAGCATGGTTTCTCCCTTCTTTCTTTCTATAAAATAACCTTACCATCCTTGATTGTGATTAAAGGTGTGTCTGTATCCCAGCCAGATCATACAGTAGCCCAGGGCATGTCTGCATTCCAACTGGAACACATAGGCCTAGAAGGTCTTTGGATGTGATCCCTTGCCAGAGAAGCGATGTTGCTGGATTAAAATTCCTCTATATTTTCCCCTTTCTGTTTAAGATAAGAACTGTACACAATTTAACTACTACAGCAGAAATAATTATCAATCCTGATAACTTAACAGTCTGATCAATGCAATGATCCAGTCCTTCAACAAATGTCTGTTTTAGCATCAAGGTTTTCCAGTCTGCCAGTCTGGTGAATGAGCTGATCTTTGTCAGCCATTTTGTTACACTGTCTTTGTGCAGGGGACATCAGTTTTCTTCATCTGTATGTTGCTGTTTTTCTGCATCTCTTCCTTCCTTGAGTTGTGCCTTTCATATAGAAGCTTCTCTTATTCAGATCTGATCTTTACCAATTTGATGGAACCCACTGTATTTCATCACCTTTGGAAATACAGATAGAATCTCTTCCCCAATCTAACATATTCCCTGACTTCCACTCTGATTTTAGAATACCTTTAAAATATACTGGTTGATCTAATTTAGTAGTTTTTTCTACAGTCAGGTGTCTTTCAGCTAACTTATCCCGCCCCCTTTTAATTTATCAAAGCACAATTACATCTTTCTGAATTCGCATATACCAAGAGCTAGCATTTCTTACCTTGTAAACTAGGCACTTAGGCACTTGATTTAAACACAGAAACATGCAAGCTATATTACATAAGATATCATCAATACAGTGTTAGGTAAAATAGATATCTGTTGTCTGAGAATGAAGAAATATTGTTCTGATCTCCCCATTGTTGGAGTAGATCTCTTTCCCATAGGTTTATGGGTGTATTTGCCTCATACGGTTTTGATCTTCTTATTTGACCTCCTGGTCTCACAAATTTAATTTTTCTTTCACTTTGGTTTACTTGGAATAATGTTCCAATCCCTACATGTTGTACCTTCTGAAGGAACCAATGTGGATTCCAAGATACTTGTGGGATTATAGCTACATCAGCTCCTGTGTCCATCAATTTCAATACAATTTAATTTTAATCCATGGTCACTGTTAATGCTTTGCCCAAACAACAACAACAAAACAAAACAAAAACAGAAAACAAAAAACAAAAAAACTTGTCTTCTAGTACTTCCAAATCCTCCTGTTCTTTCAATGGACCTTGCTTTGCCTTTCACATATAGAAGCAGTAAAAGCTGAGCAACCCTGTCTTCCACTTTAAACTGCATATATTTCTTTATGTAAACCATAAGCCCAATCTCTCTCTTGAAATGTTCATTTATAATTCCTGGATATACAATGAATCCTTGAGATGTTAAGCTACTCCTCCTAAAACCATCATTCCTACTGTTTTTTGACAGCAGAGGTCCATGAACTCCAGTGGTTATTTTATAACATTTAATTTTTGTTGATAATATAAAAGTAAGAAAATCAAATGCTGGTTGAAATTTTTGTAAAGAATCCCTAATAAATGGTTAGAAAGACTGTAAGTTAGGAAAGTCACTTTATAAAAAGGTATGGTTTTCCTTCAAAAAAACTGCATGGATTGCTGAGGGGAGAGATGACCCATGGTTTCCTTAAACTGACATATGAATTCAAGAACAGGTAATCACTAGTGTATAAAATACAGACATATTCACAATATCCTCATTTTGGTGGTGAGAAGAAAGGAAACAAAGTAAAACAGGGTTAGATAATTCATAAGGATAAAAAGTGTTAGAATTACTATGAATTATTGTTTTTTTTATAATTTATTTTTTATTTCTTCAAGTTAATCTCAATCACAATCCCCTCCCTACTTCCCCCTCCAGTCCCACCCTATCACCCTCCTCCCCTCCTCCCCCTCAACCCCCCATCCTCTACCTTTTTTTTAGTTTAAATTATATCTTTTCCCCCCCCAAGAGCTCCCCCTTTCAGTCTAACAAATGGTTCTTTCTCTTATAACAATATATACAATACAAAATAATAGAAATATAGGCCACAATTATGAGAGTTATATGGCTTAGCGTACATTCCCAATGTCCAGTCCATATGTATTTGGCCCCTGACTTTAACATTCTACTATCTAACCATCTCCATGAGCTTAAAGTTCTATATCTGACTCAACTTTCATCCTAACTTGCATCACAATTTTAAAAACATCTTCTTAGATCCAGAACACCCTCTTGATTCCTAAACAACTCAAAATTTAACTATGAGGCTCTAGCTATCTATTCTTCAACCACCTCAGAGACCTGAGAGGGATAAATATATCTATGAATTATTTAAAAAGTAAAATGCACACAAGTGTAATATAAGTGAAGAATTATATTTTTTGGATTTTAGGATATAATAATTAGCCTAAGATCAATCTCTAATTATATGATTGTATATGATTACACACATGCACATACATATATATACACATATCTAACAAATTTCTACATAGGCATATGTCAAAGTCTTTAAACATCAATTAACTACTGAACAAAAATACTAAAGTAAAATTAATAGAATTGGTAATCAAATGTATGTGAACATGTGTACACATGAATTCTCCAACAACTATCCAAATGAATACATTTAGTCATATAGTAGCAAAATATAAATTTCTGAAATAAATGATAAGTTTAAAAATCTAGATTCAAAACTTCCTAAGTATAAAAATTTTATATATTTAAATAAAATTTCCAGTGATTCCCTTTTTCTCATTTATTTGCCATATTTACCACAATTATTGACTTTCTTAATTGAGTGAGCACTTATAAATTATGAGACACAGTATTTGCAAATTAGTATGCACTCACTAAGCAAGGACTGCTATTTTTATTAGCATTTTTGTTAATGTTACAAATGAATGAATAGATGAGAGTTCAGCGAGAAAATGGCTTCTCATTGATTAGAAAAATACCAGTGTTTTACAAATTATTCCTATACACAATCAATTTTCTGGAACAATTATTTTAAACCAAATAGAAATATGATCCACAGATGTATAAGTATACATTTAAAAAAGAGAAAAATAATGAAAATACTCAGAGCCAGAGATGTAACTCTATGGTGGTAAACTTGCCTAGGCTGTGCAAAGGTCTGCTGGGTTGGAAATCTGGTATTATAGAAACTTAATATGCATACACACACACACACACACACACACACACACACACACACACACACGGAGAGAGAGAGAGAGAGAGAGAGAGAGAGAGAGAGATACTATCTAAAGTATGTCACTTGGGAAGCTCATATTCTCCTTGAGAGCCATGCATAATCTAGCAAAAACTCCAGTGCTGAACCTGAGAATCATCTTCTTGACTGGTTGATTAATGGAATCTGAGAGACCTCCCAAAACAAGGTACACTATTGTTCATGCTGTGGATTGCTCCAAGAATTTGAAGGTAAGCCTTAGTGCTTATGGCATCACACACTAAATATAAGACTTTGAAGAATCACACTGGAACTGACTTGCAAACCTCCTCTTTGAGGAGTAAGTCCCATATTATTAGTAAGAGATAGGCAGGCTGTCAAAGGAGAGGAGTAATCAATTGTCTTGCCCAGATTTAAATCCTGTGAGCCATAACAATAACTGTTCAAGCAAGAGATGTACAATTGTTCAATAAACACGTTTTTTTTTTTTTAGCCTGTGTTTATCCAACAGCTGTTTGATTGGTTATAAGGTAAACTCTATATGAGAAATTCAGGTATTGTACTATACCCATTACCAACTACCTGCAGCAGGAGAGGGTATAAAAGGAGAGTAGAAACTACTACTTCTAGTTTCCTAAACCAGTAAAATTTCTATTTTTCTATTTCCTAATTTTGTTCCCATATAACCACAGATAAGGGTAGCCCTCATCTCTCATCAAAGATGCTATATTTTGCAATGGATAGAGATTACTTCATTGATACAAGACTAGTCATAATGTAAAGAATAAATGATTGTGGATTACTCAAGCAAACTGATACATCTTCAACATAGTGCAGAAATGTAAGGCTCAAGAAAAATCATAGACAATCAGAAGAATTTCTCTAGGCCCAGGATGTCTGTTGATAGTGAATTTTAAACAAGACAGGAAAAATGTACCAATAGACTTTCAACAATATGATTGCTATAAAAAGAAGTATGGCAGGGGAAATCTTACTTGTTTCAAATGCTAGATGAATAGCTACACAAAGGCCATGGTTAGTGACAGAATGGAAATCAGTTACTTGTTGTTCCAGAAATATGGCTCAGCATAGGTGACCAATATCAAGTGGTCAACTCTGTAAAACCATACATATGAACAAAGCTAAATAGAGTGAGAATATCTTGCATTAAAAGATGAACATTAAATTTAAAGAAAAGTGGATAGGAGGGAGAGGGGGATGAGGGTGGGAGGGTGTAACCAGGAGGGGGAGGAGAAAGGGGACTGACATGTAGCTTGAAGAAGTAAATAAATGCTGAAAAACAAATAAATAAATTCTTTTAAAAAGTAACACTAACCCTAATAGGTAAACCTCAACTCTCTAACATTAATTATAATTCTGAGCCTGCTACTAACCCTAAGTCTAACCTCAAACCAAACTCCAGAGCTAACCATAATTCTAACACTTACCCTGACTTGACCATGACACTAATCTTATCCCTAACATTGACATTTACAATAACCATAAACTTAACTCTAATCTGGTCTCTGAAACTAACAAACACTAACACTAGCACGAATTCAACCGCAATAATAATTCAAACAGTAAACTCCACTGTAACCCTAAGTCTAACTCCAGCAGTAACCTTACCCCTACCTACTCCTTAAAGCTCCTCCTAAACCTTAACTTAACTTTAAGTGTAACAAAATGCTTATCAAATAATATCTACATCCAAGTATCACATATTGTTTTGGAAATAATAATATCCAAAAATGTCCATCACATGACTGAAGATTAAACTAAAACTGTATCATTTATATAAGACAATAATTGACTCACATTTATATAAGATAATATTTTATTCACATTTATTTGATAATATTACTATAAGTTACTTTGTGTGTACAGACATTATTGTTTTTGTTTCATCCTGTATTTTCTTAATCTGTAATAAGGGAGCATAGTAATAAATTCACTGCATGTTTTTAATTCTAAAGAATGATTTTCTTGTCTGTAATTTCTTTAGTTGGCTTATTATGCTCTCATAGTATGTTTTACTGCCTTTGGCCAGGGAGTCTTTTAAAGCAAATTTATTAAATTATATCAGTCAACCATGAAAATAGCTTAAAAATATTTACCAGCCCACAAAATGTTTTAACAGCCCTTCTGCTTTTGTGACATCCCAATTGCAATAAAGCTAATGTAATTAACATTTTATGACTCACTGGCAGTCCTGTTCCCTGACTCTATAACAAATAGTTAATTTCCAAATGTTAATTATTACTTGTGATTTATTTGACTTAGGTTAAACATGTCATGATTCCCAATGACTGAAGTATCATTAAACACAGATATTCTACAATGTTGAAATAAGTTAATGCATGTTTTCTTTACAGACATTTAGCTAGAAATGAAAACTGAGCATATACACCAGAAAGTATTAGGCACAGTAAAGACTGAATATAGCTTTCATATTTCTATCATCATTTGTTTTCTCTCCATGGTCTGGGTCCTGCAGTTACATTTCCCTCTTGCTGGCATGTCACACTTTCACTGGCAAGCAGTTGCTACTTCGGAGAACTTTGGATAGTAAAGGAAACATAGACCCTTCTCTCAATTGGCACTGACAAATACTGAGGTCTTAGACTTGATAATGAACCTTGTTGGATACCAGTATCAGGAATATCAGAAGAGGTTTAGAACATATTTAAATGATTTATGATGGAACGTACCTGGTCATAAGTATGTCTTTATGGCTAATTTCACATATGTATACAATTTAAATACATGAAAACAAATTGGTGAATATATTGTTTGTCCTGAAAACACAAACACTATATAACACTATAAAGGGAACTGAGATAAAGAACAATGTCTCAATCTTAAAATTTATAAAACATGGAAAATACATGAGATGGAACATACATGTAAGAGAGATTTTGATAAGGATTTCATTAAATAAATTTAAACAAGAGAAACACAGAACCACCACCTACACCAAAATAATAAAAATAATGACCTTTGGTAATTAATATCCATCAACATCAATGTACTCAATTCCCCAATAAAAAGACACAGGCTTACAGATTGAATCCATAAACAAGACCCATCATTTTTCTGCATACAAGAAATGTATCTGACTAACAAAGATAGAAGCTACCTCAGAATAAAGGGCTGGGAAATGGTTTTTCTAACAAATGGACCCAGGAAGCAAGCTGTAGTATCCATCTTAATATCTAACAAAATATACTTCCAACTGAAGTTAATCAAAATGTAGAGAAGGGCATTACATACTCATTAAAGGAAATATTCATTAGGAGGACATCTCAATGATGAACATCTATTCCCCAAATACAAAGGCACCTACATTTGTAAAAGAAACTCTTCTAAAGCTTAAATCACACACAGATTCCCACACATTAGTAGTGGGAGACTACAACACCCCACTCACAACAATAAATAGGTCATCAAGACACAAACCAAACAAAGAAATAGAGTCTAACAGAGGTCATGAACCAAATGGACCTAACAGATATCTACAGAATGTTTCACTGAAACACAAAAGAATACAACTTTTTCTCAGCACTGCACAGAATCTTCTCCAATATCGACCATCTAGTTGGACACAAGGAAAGCCTCAACAGATACAAGAAAACTGAAATAACACCTGCATTTTATCAGACCACCATGGAATAAAGCTGGACTTAAACAACAAAAGAAAGTCTACACACACATGGAAATTGAACAACTCTTTACTGGATGACTAAGGGGTCAGGGAAGAAATAAAGAAGGAAATCAAGGACTTATTATAATCCAATGAAAATGAAGGCACAACATACCCAAACCTATGGGACACAATGAAAGCTGTGCTACGAGGAAAGTTCATAGCACTAAGTGCCTTCAAAAAGAAAATTGTGACATCTCATATTAGTGAATTAACAGCTAAACTGGGTGAATTGAAAAAAAAAAAAGAAGCAAACACTCCCAAGAGGAGCAGAAGGCAGGAGATCATCAAACTTAGGGCTGAAATCAGCAACTTAGAAACAAAAAGAACAATACAAAGAATCGATGAAATAAAGAGTTGGTTCTTAGAGAAAATTAACAAAATAGACAGACCCTTAGCCAAATTAACTAAAATGCAGAGGGAAATTTCCCAAATCAACAAAATCAAAATGAAAAGGGAGAAATAACAACACATATTGAGGAAAACCAAGGATCTTCAGTTCCTACTTAAAAAATCTGTACACCACCAAATTTGAAAACCTAAGTGAAATCGACAATTTTCTTGATAGATTCCAACTACCGAAGCTTAATCAAGATCAGCTTAACAGGTTAAACAGCCCTATAATCCCTAAGGAAATAGAAACAGTCAATAAAAATCTCCCAACCAAAAAAAGCCCAGGGCCAGATGTTTTCAGCACAGAATTCTACCAGACCTTCAAAGAGGAGCTAATATCAATACTCTTCAAACTCTTTCACAAAACAGAATCAGAAAGAATACTGCCAAACTCATTCTATGAAGCCATGGTCACCCTGAATCCTAAGCCACACAAAGACCCAAAAAAGAAAGAGAACTTCAGACCAATCTCCCGCATGAACATAGGTGCAAAATTACTTAATAAATTACTGGCAAACCAAATCCAAGAGCACATCAAAAGTATCATACACCATGATCAAGTAGGCTTCATCCCAGGAATGCAGGCATGGTTCAACATATGAATATCCATCAACATAATTCATCATATAAACAAGTTAAAAGAAAAAAAAACACATGATAATCTCACTAGATGCTGAAAAAGCATTTGAAAAAATCCAACACCCCTTCACGCTAAAAGTCCTGGAGTGAATGGGCATACAAGGACCATACCTCGCAATAATAAAGTTGATACACAGCAAGAACATCAAATTAAACAGAGAGAAATTTGAAGCATTTCTCTAAACTCAGGGACAAGACAATGTTGTACACTTTTGCCATATATCTTCAACATTGTACTTGAAGTTCTTATTACAGCAATAAACAGCTAAAGGATATCAAAGGGATACAAATTGGAAATGAAGAAGTCAAATTAAAAATCCCTATTTGCAGACGATATGATAGTATACATAAGCGACCCCAAAAAATTCCACCTTAGAACACTTAGAGTTGATAAACACCTTCAGCAAGGTGGCTGGATACAAAATTAATTCAAAACAATCAGAAGTCCTTCTTTATATAACAAATAAATGGGCTGAGAAAGAAATCAGGAAAACAACATCCTTCATAATGGCCACAAATAATATAAAATACCTTGGGATAACACTAACCGAGCACGTAAAAAACCTGTATGACCAGAACTTCAAGTCCTTGAAGAAAAAAATTGAAGAGACCATCAGATGGAATGATCTCCCATACTCATGGATAGGTAAGATCAACATAATAAAATTGGCCATCCTATTTAAAGCAATGTACAGATTCAATGCAATATCTATCAAAATACCAACACAATTTCTTATAGACCTGGAAAAAGGAATTCTCAATTTCACATGGAACAACAAAAAACCCAGAATAGCTAAATCAGTCCTGCACAAAAAAAAAAAAAAAAAAAAAAAAAACATTTGGAGGTATCACCATTCCAGATTTCAAGGTGCACTACAGAGCAATAGTAATAAAAACAGCATGGTACTGGTATAGAAACAAACCAGTGGACCAATGGAATCGAATTGAAGACCCAGAAATGACCACACCTGTGGTCACTTAAGTTTTGACAAAGAAGCCAAAACAATACAATGGAAAAAGGACAGCATCTTCAACAAATGGTGCTGATCCAACTGGATGTCCACATGTAAAAGAGTGAAATTAGACCCATACTTATCACCTTGTACAAAACTTAAGTCCAAGTGGATCAAAGACCTTAACATAAGCCCTATCACACTAAATCTACTAGAAGAGAAAGTGGGAAAAACCCTCAAACTCTTTCACACAGATGACAACTTCCTGAACAGAACACCAACAGCTCAGGACCTGAGATCAACAATCAATAAATGGGACCTCATGAAACTGAAAAGCTTCTATAAGGCGAAAGACACTGTCATTCGAACAAAACGTCAGCCTACAGATTGGGAAAAAATCCTCACCAACCCCACATCTAACAAAGGGCTAGTATACAAAATTTACAAAGAATTCAAGAAATTAAATGCCAAGAAACCAAATAATCCAATCAAAAAATGGGGAACAAAGCTAAACAGGGAATTCACAAAGGAGGAATCCCTAATGGCTGAGAGACACTTGAAGAAATGCTCAGCCTCCTTAATCATCTGAGATATGCAACTCCAGAGGACTCTGAGATTCCATCTCACACCTTTCAGAATGGCTAAGATCAAAACCTCAGGTGACAGCACATAATGGTGAGGGTGTGGAGAAAGGGAACTCTCCTCCATTGGTGGGGGTGTGCAGGCTTGTGCAACCACTATGGAGATCAGTCTGGCGATATCTTAGAAAATTTGGAATAGCTCTGCCTTGGGACCCAGCCATACCACTTCTGGGTATCCAAATGATTCCTCACTGAATCACAAGAAAGTTTCCTCATCTATGTTTATAGCAGCCTTATTTTTAACAGCTAGAAAGTGGAAACAACTCAGATGTCCGAAGAACGGATTAAAAAAAACTGTGGTACATCTACACAATGTAATACTACTCAGTTACCAGTAACAATGAAGTCATGCAATTTGCAGCCAAATGTATAAAACTAGAGAAGCTCATACTGATTGAGCTATCCAGTCCCAGAGGATGCGCTTGGCAACTACTCACTTATAATCGGATTTTAGCCATATAATACAGGATAACTATACTACAATGAATGCATCAAAGGGAACATGAACATAGACTTTTTTTCTTGTCAATGAGACACTTTTCCCTAGTGGTGCTGCCTTGTAGGCCCCCAGTGTATGAGGAGGCTCTTGGCCCTCATATCACTTCTGAACTGGGATGGGGGACTTTTATGTAGGGACACTCCACTCCAGAAGAGTGTGATAGAAGGGATAGGGGTTGGAGGGTGGGAAGGTGGAACTGGAAGGGGTGGAAAGAGGACACTAGGATGGAGATATAACCTGAAGTATTAAATTAAAAAATATATACATAAAAAACAATCAGAAAGCTTCAAAAGTTACAAATATTTGTATTGCAATTTAAGGAAATGAGTATTTAATCAATATTAATTAGTACTTGACTGGTACAGCTAGTGGAAACAGCTATAAGATGACAATGAGCAGTGAATTCCCAACATGGATCAAATGTTCCTTAGAGTTCTTTTATACCATTAAGTCTTTCTTAAAATTGACCATTTCCAATTGTGTCTAAAATTCTGCTTGGTAATTAGGAGACAGGAAACTGAAGAACAAAACTGGAAGTGTAGGCACACAGAGACTATTCTGTGTTCTCATATCTTTTTTTAACACTTGAATTATTTTTTACATGCATTTTGTACATTTTCCACTAGTAAGTGAAAAATATTTAATGTGTTGCCTTTAATTAGTGTATTAATCTAAACTTGTCGGATTTGTTTCAATTTTGTAACTTTTAAAATTTAGGACTAGAGAGTTGTCTAAGTGGTTCAAACAATGTACTGCTCTTGGGAAGGTCCTGGGTTTTGTTTCAGAGTCTGAGTACAAGCCAGGCATCTCACAACCAAGTGAAACTCTGTGGAGACATGATGTCTTCATTTGTCCTCAATGATTGTGAGGTAATTCAACTATTCTACACATACATAAACACAGGCATGCACTTATGAATAACATATCTCCTAAAAGAGAAATTCAAAGCATTTGGTGGCACAAATGAAATGATCCAGACAAATGAGACATTTGTAGTTTGTGTTTCCATTTTTCAAAGGTGCTTAAACATTTTTTAAAGTAGCATATTAAACAGAAATTCACACATTCTTGAGAGACAAGATCACAATGTTCACATCTGCTTCTTCATAAAGCCCGACTAGAGCACAGAGCATTTTCTTATAGTAAAAAAAGAAAGAAACAGAAAAACAAACTACCCTTCACATATCAGATCCCTCTTCTTTCAAGTGTGTTCATGAAGATAGTGAAGTCTTCTTGTCTCACACACAGGCCTGTCAAGACTATGCATTCAGCACTTCATGGGTAGCTATAGACACTCAGAATATTAGCCTGTGAAGTTCCTTTATATTTCCCACCCTAGTGGCATTTTCTATTCCATCACTTTGTAGAATGAGCTGTTCAATCCCTAAAGTGTACCCCATCACCACCATTATCCTTCTCTCAGAGCATCTTCCTTGTTAAAAAGAGTCTTAACATATATGTCTAGTTTCTATACCTTCTATTGATCAATATTGACTGCTAATACAGAAATAAATCAGAAAGCACACAAAGGGAATGATTTGAAGTATTATAACAGAGATATCAGTCATTATGAGTAAGTACAGTTGGGAGGCCCAGAGTATCCCCTCACCTCATTACCCAAGTAAATGGTAGTATACATTTATTTAAGTCATAGCTTTCTCTATTTAGTGCATGGTTTTTCAAGAATTGTTCATGTATAATTGATTCCACTTGTTATGTTTCAATTAAATATAAAACCATACGTCTATACAACAGAACTGAAGAAAACAATTTATTTCAGTTGTTGACTCACCTCTTCTATGAAGAGGATTATTATTTGTTTATTCTTCTGACACGTATTTTTAGTTTTATTTTTAACATAGAAATTGTAGTGACATTTTCTCAGTGCACAATTGATGAAGCAAAAGAGCATAGCCATAGACATGGGTAGTATTATACTTCTTACTTTTTCATGTTTTTCTTTTCTTTTTTAAATTATAATTTAAATATATCTTTTCCCACCTCTTTTTTCCAATTGTCTTCTGTTATGGATATTTTAATTTTCTAAATATATATGACCTTCACAATCAAATCATAAATGTAACTGTAACTTATTCATACTACTATCTTTAGAAAATATGTAAATACATATATGCCAATATATATATATATATTATTAATTTATGAAGAATTACAATGGCATTCTGACTTACATACACTGGAATTTCTTAAAAAATATTTTTCAGTCAAATCTAGAGAAAACTTTAGTTTTTTATGAATGCTACTGGAAATGGAATTATCATTAAAATGTCATTTAGCTAATTTAGCTATATAAATATCTCAACATAACATACTTTCTGTCATCTTATGCTTTATTTCTATTGGCATAAGTTCTCCAGAGTCACAAAGATGTATATTTTTGTTTCATCATTTGCCTTTGTGTATGTATTTATAAATGCATGCATGTATGCATGTATGTATGTATGTATTAATGTATGCATGCATGCATGTGGGTATGTATATGTATACATAGTTATACACATTATGAGATAAAGTATGGTGATTTTAAGGTGTTTGTATCTCCAGACACATATAATTACATTACACGAATCTCCTCATTATACTACATTTGTAAAAATTAACTTGTCTGCTCGATTTCAGTGTGTATTAACACATGGCATGACTTCATGACCTAATCAACTACTGAAAGGTCATGGTACTGGTAAATCGGGGATATAAATATAGTTTGGGGCTCTCCTTTTTGTATCTATCTGTTTGGATTTTCAGTTTGTAATTTTTGAAATTATATGTCCACTGTTATCCCTTTATAGCAATAAACACTTTCAGAGTGCTCTCAGTATGCCTTTAATGGTAAGGACAGTCTCCATAAGTTATTTAACGCCTGCTTTTATTGTATCTAAAACTGGCGGCAAGCAGTACTGTTTCCAGTCACTGGGCTCCACTGTTCAGTACCAAAAATTAAATAGGCAAGAATTTTAGGTTTAAAAAGTTCTAATAGCTTTAATTTTTTTCTGAAAATAGTGTGCAGTGTGTGTGTGTGTGTGTGTGTGTGTGTGTGTGTGTGTATAAAATTTATTTTCACTGAAAATGTATCTCAGTGAACAGCTTAAATTTGTCAAATTGTCCTATATGTATCATAGGAAGTTTCTACCTTCTAGGAAATGACATGATTTCCCCATTCAAGTATGAATATTTTATTTATTATCCAAATATATGCCATTAACAATTAACTGTGTTAAGATTTCTAGATTATTTATATTCTAATCTGACTTTCAAAAAAAACTCTTTCTTTATCACTTTTATAGTATTAGTTTATGAATGTATGTCATTATACATATTATTTTTCAAATAATAATTGGAAATTATTTAAATAGCTAATGCAAATGAACATTACAGTATAAGTTAATCTAATAATCTGTTCTGTTCATTAATATAACCATAATATGATTATGTCCTCTAAATTAATTTAATGTACAGGAATTGCCAGGCATAATTAAGATTAATTTTCAAGGTAATGCATTAAAAGGAAATACTTCAGAAAATTATAAAATTCATGATGTAGAAAATAAATCAATTTACTGTATCTATGGGTAATTAAAATGTTGATATATATGTTGCCCAATCGTGAAGAGGTCATTTCCACTTCATACACAAGCAGCCTGGAGATTTGTCAGTCTCAGCAGCTGTGTTCCCATATGTAAGGTGATGACAATTTATAGCAAGTCAGGTTATGGTCTCTTCATAAATTTACTTAGCCATACCATCTTTGTATATATTTTCATATTAACCAAAGAGGCGTTCATAGAGCTATGTTAATAATATTTGAATTTTTAATTTAAGAAGGAAAAACACTGACAATTAAGATGTACTCTTCTCTATTCTCCTCCCAAAACTCCAGTGACTGCTATTATAATTTTGAGTCCTATAAAATCAACTCAGATTCTACAGATGAGTGGGATCAAGAATCCTGTCTTTTTTGGGATTATTTCCATTACCTTATATATTGTTTGTATTTAAGTAACTACATATGATGATATTATTTTTAGTCTTCTACAATTTTTTCATAGAATACTAAAATATAAAATTAATGAAAACCCATACAGAGAAAAATTATGAATTTTTGCATGTTTTTCTTTTAAATACAATGACTTTTGTAAAGCTGTTTACAGAAGCATAGTAAAAATTTATTAAAAATTATGCAGACTGGGCTACTTGAATCAGAGGGATTGCTGTTTCTGTAACTGTATCTATCAAAAGTGGTTAATGCTTATTGGCTCAATTAGTAAAACCTAAATCAACAGTTTTTTAGGTCTTGAGCATAAATTAAGACAACATGTACCTCTGCTTCTTATTATCTGTTCATAAATACTCCCTGGACCCTAATTAGCCCTGTTGCTTAAAGTGTCTCAGTCGTTATTAGAGGATAACATTTTTCTTCCTCTCATACTTACTCTTATAGCAAACTATCATTATTCTCATGGTAAACTTTTCAAAGTGGCATTATATAGTTTGCTAAAAGTTGAAGTATTTTTCTGCATTTGCATTATTATAACGTTTTTAAAAACTTCTGCTAATCTAACCTCATATTAAATAGCAACACTATTGATAACACTGTGTGTTCCTCCTTTAGGTGTATTCACACCTATGTGATCAAAATACATTGATGAGACTTAAGCTTATTTTGTTACTGAAATCCATTTTCTATCATTGGAATATTGTGTTATAATAAAAGATAAAAAGAGTGAGGGAATGTGAAGTGCAGAAGAGAGAGAATAAAGAAAAGCCCAGTTAATATCAATAAAGCCAAATAAAATAGTCTTGTGATATACAATTGATACCCCAAAATTTAAATTTATAGAGCTGTCTGCTTTTACCTGAGGACAAAGTGTGAATAAAACAGGTAATTGTACATAAGAACTTATATACCACTGCCTGGCCATTTTGATGGCAGGAGGGAAATTTATGGTAGATGACTTCAAGCTTTCATCCAGTCAACTCCGGGTTCTCACTGAATAAAGTGAAATGATCTCACCCTTTAAAAGTTCTTACTTTATTTGTACAATATTAAGGGATGTAGTATTATACTCAGGGTACATGTTCATTATTTTTAATTATATTCTTTGGATCTTTTCATAGATCAAACAATTTTGTTCATCTAACTGTGATATTCATTCCATTTGACCAATTTCTTTTTATCCATTTCTCTTCCCAGTGGGTGGAAAGTAGCATTGTGATAAAATCCAGTGAAATAAATTCATTCAGATTAACCGTTGAATAACATTATATACCATTTGTTTTCATTGTCACAATTTATTTCATTTAACATAGTTTTGTGTAAGACAATCAATGCTGCATTTAATGATAGTTCTATGATATTTTTTTTCCTTTTTATGTGAATGTATGCTTGTGTTCCTCTGTTTGGGGATTTTTCCTATGTATGCAGGTAGTGACATTTAAGTATACTTTCATTTCTATTATTCCCATGATATTTGTTTGGTCTTTTGTACCTCAATTTACAAAGCATTTCACCCCATCAAACTGCTTCTTTCCACCTTTTGAAATGTTTGTTTTAATAGCATCTATCTATATTCTGATCTGCTTTCATAAATAAGTCTTTTACATGTCATCAATACCTGTGTACATTATAGTAGGAATGATGATTCCAATGGTTGAAAATTATTTTTTGTGTCTTGAAATCTTGTACAGATGTATTTCATATCCAGTAAGAAAAGCAAAATCATGTCCTTCTATTGGTGTAAGTACTTCCTCTTCTGTTTTATTTTGAATAAGTTTAAATGTCATTGATAGAAAAAGAATTCTATGGATTTAATCCTAATATTTCACCTCACAATTTATGTATTTTTATTAATAAATTTCTATTATTGCATGTATCTACTTGTGTTTAGAACTGAGTGCTTGGAATTTTTCTGGTTATTTTATTTGAAAATGATATCGGTGGAATCAAAATGCTTTGGTGTTGAATTGAAGAGATGGAAGCACAGCATTGCCTCTTGGATTAATTTAACCAAGAACAAGGTCAAATTTAAATTCTCCACTTTTCTCCATTATCTCCCATCTATTGATAGTGTGTAGCTACTGGACTATCTTTGATCTGTCTGTCATGTGTATGTAATCTGTCTGACTGTCTGGACGAATCTGTGCCCATTATTTGTGTCTGTCACTCACAATGCACGTTGTTCTGTATTTATTTGAACAGTGGAGAAAGCATGGTAAGAAAGCATGGTAAGGAAAAGGGAAATCAAAGAGATTTTTATAAGGAAAAAAAGTAAGTTAATGAACTCAACTTACTATACAGTACTCTTTACTGTGAACAAAAGGAATCAAGCTATATCCATGAGTTGCATCATATTGTGACATATATATGTTGTATGTGGTTTATTCCATTCTATTGGTTGTTTTCAGCAATTATCAGAGCAGACAAATATATTATTCAGGGACAGGGACATGGAAGAATTTATAGTTTAAGATTAAAGCAATACATTAACCTAAGTTGTAAAAATTGATTGCAAGGAAAATCCAAGGCATAATATCTTTGAATACATTGTTTACTTAAAGACAGGTTAAACATAAACAGAATGATTATATACTGGGATAGCAAGTTAATACATAGTCTTAAATGGTCTCAAGTAGTGATATTAATATTAAATTAGTTGTGAGGTTTACCAAAACAAAATTTTAGTCTTTGGGAGTTCAAAAGATATATTCATTAAAATATATGAGAATATGTTTTATTGAGAGAGAATATATATATATATATATATGAAACTTGTTTCTGGAGTTCCAAGTGCCCGTAAAACATTATCTAGGGGTGGGCCCATATATAATTACCCCCATCAATGTTGGCATGGCAACTGCTGTTATCATTATTCAAGTCTTGTTTAGGCAATCATACTGTTGACATTTCCTGGGTTCAGTTTTCCTGTCATGTCTGTAGCATACTATCTGGCATCAGGTATTTTGGTCCTCTAACTCTCACAAATTTGTCTCCCCTCCTCCAATATATTCTCTGACCATGATATGTAGGAATTGTGTTGTAGATGTGTCAACTGGGGTTAAGTACTTCAATGTCACTTATTATCAGCATTATGACTAGTGTGGATTTCTGTAATTGCCCCCATCTGTTGCAAAATAATTTCTTTAATTTATACTATATATTAATATATATTAATTATATAGTAATGAAATAACATATTAATAAACTATATAATATATAGCATATTTTATTTAGGTTTTTAGAATTTCATCATGTATACAATGTATTTTGGCTTTGTACAGTTCCTGCTCTCTAGCTCCCTTCGTTCCCTCCCAGTGCTTATTCTCCACAATTTTCACCATTTTAGGAGATAATCTAAAGAATGCATGTCACAAAATGCTTTTGCTATAATATCATGTAGTTTGTTGTTGTTTTGATAAATTAGTCATTTATATACATTCAACTCCTCAATAGACACATTTCAACACAAAAATCATTTTAATAAGCTTTTACTATAAAACAATTTATTTTATGAAACCGATGCTTATTATTTAAGAAGCAAATATATAAAATGATTTATAAAATCATGAAGAAGAAGACACTACTTGATAATTTCCATCTAATGGAAGACACTTCTGTGACTATATTACTTTTCATTCACCAATTAATCTCTTATGCTAACAGTACTCATTTTAGGTCATAAAAATAAACATTTTAATTTTACCTGTATACAATCTGAGTCATATTCACTATGTACTATTTTTCCTCCAAATATTACTAAATTTTTTTTTCTGAAATAAATTCCAATAGCAATTTTAACCACCATTACATAAACAATTCACCCTGACACTAGGTAGCTAACATTTCTCTAGTAACACAAATTAACCTTAATTGCCCTGATATCAAGAGAGAAAATATTTGTAAAATATTTACCAAAAAACCAATTACCATCTCTGTATTTTCATGCTTCTTTAATCTCAACAGGTTGATGTGTAATAGACTATTAGTTCTATTTGACCACAGAATAAATTAAGATTGATTTATGATAAAAAAGTGAATTCCAGGACTCTTACTAAAGTAGAGTATGAGAAGCTACCCTAAATTATGAAATATAATATGGAATTCAGTGGAGTTTATGAAAAATATTAAAAGAATAAAAACATGTATTTAGAACTCCAAATATTAGAGAACAAAATTCCCATGGACTATGAGACCCAAACAAACTTCTCTTTCCTCAGCTTTTTTTTTTAATATAGCACTTGAAATAAGTAATACGCCAAAAAAGAGAGAGAGATGTTTAAAAAAAAAAAGAAATCTAATGATAAAAAGGGGAAAGAAAGGCTGAAGAAATAGAGGGTAGAAAGTAGTAATAACTTTGTATACTTCATGAACGTTAAAGTATGTCGTTCTCATGAAATATTCATTTATGTAGTCAAGGTGGAGAAAATATTGTCCTTGTCCATTGCTTGTTATTTGCATGGATATTCATTTAAATTAGATTGAGATAAAACAAGATGAGTTTGCCTCAAAGAATTCAGAATGAAGAACAATGACCCAGAGGAAGCTGGTATGTTATGTTATGTCATAGTTATATGTTTGTATATAAAGGGCATATAATGTATGGCTTAGTTAGAACAATCAGAGAATCTGTGGTGGTCTGAATGAGAAATGTCCTCCATAGTCTTGGACATTTGAATATTTGATCCTGAGTTGGTGGTGTTGTTTTGGGAGATTTCGGAGGTGTGGCCTTTCTCCATGATCATTATTATGGTCTTTGAAATTGAAAACTTCATGCCACTGCCAGTTTTCTCTCTCTGCTATGAGCCATGGTTCAAATTGTCAGCTCTCATCCTGTTCTTCCAGCTTTCATGCCTTTGCTCCCATACATCTGTGCAATGACGAGTACTTATCCCTCTGTAACTCTATGCTCAAATAAATGCTTCCTTCTATGAATTTCCATATAGTAGTAGTGTTGTATGATAGATACATAAAAATGACTAGTGAATAAGTATTATTGTTGTAATATATGGACATGCACTTTTCACTTTTCATTGTAATTTTGAATAGACATTACAATGGGAAAGACTATGAATTATAACTCAGAAATTTACAAAATCATGTTGGATTAGTGAGAAATATATTTTGTGTTTCAGAAAAATTGTCTATCTTTTTGTATTCTAAATATAAATAAAATTAAATTTAATATGACAGTAATTTTGAAAAAGATGTCTTAAGGTAAAATTTCATTGTAAGAGAAATATTCTTCTATACATTAAAAATCTGCAGAAACTTAATTATTATAGAACTTTGTAATTTCTTTGCCATTTTCTATATAACTCTATTTTAAGTAATTAATGAACATATGTATAAACATACACAATTAGTATACATATATTATAAGTATATATTATAACCACAAGATATTTCTTTGGCAAATTTAAAGTTACTAATATATTTTCTTCATAGCCTTTCTATGCTGAAGATGGAGTCTAGGATAAAAACGATACAGTATGTAACCATAATATATGATCATAAATGATACTATTTCATTGTAAAATTATCTAAGAATATTTAATTTCTCTTGAGATAAGTTCAAGAAGTTTTATATATGTATCAAATATATTATGAATATATTATGAATACATTCATTCTCACACATTCTCTTATTGTCCACTTACATTTACCACCCACTTAATCCTTACTTTGCAATCACTAAATGTTGCATAAATTTGTTCACGTAATTGGTAATCCACTTTAGCAAAAATGTAACTTCTATTGACAAAAGTATTATCACCCAAGAATTTCAGGATTGGAAATTCAGAAATGAAGTGAGAACAGGGAAGCTGGAGAAATGGCTCGGCTTCAAGAGACTGTGCTGCTTTTGCAGAGGGGCCGTGTTCAGTCCCCAGCACCAAGGCTGAGAGATTCACCATCACTTACAACTCCATCTGTAGGAGATACAATGCACTATTCGGACCACTATCAGCATTTGCATTCACAAACACACACACGCACTTGCATGGATGCCAATAGACTTGTTTAATAAAAAAAAAATCTTTAAAAATAAGCCCATTTCTGAGTTGGGGTTGTAACTCATTGCTAAAGTGTTTATGTAGCACATACTGGGTATTGAATTATTTCTCTGCTACTTAGCAAAACTATTTATGCAACTGATGACAGAGAGTTCATAACCTAGCAAAATCACTTTAATTATATAGTTTAAATATTTTGTGTCTTTTTCTTTAATGTAAACAAAATGTAATCATAGTTCTGCCCATAATAAATTACCTTACACATATGTCTTCCTAACATATGCTACTGAACTCTACAGTTAAAATTTCCTTTAAAACTAACTATAAACTTCAATTTGAAAACTTTCAAATAAAGATAATGCTGAATAACAGTGAAACATAAAAGTTAGTGATTGTCAAATCTGAAATATTGTCATTAGAATTTGAGATTAACTATTGATATTTCATAAATTAATCCAAGAAGGATCTGACAATATTCAGAAATAGTACTTAATATTTTTATAGTTTATTTATTACTTCAGGTTACATATCCATCACACTCCTCTGGAGTGGAGTGTCCCTACATATAGGAAACTGTCATTTCCTGTTTCCAAAGGAACTGATTATATACGTTCACAAACTAACTTAAAGAAGAGAAGATGATGTTGTAAAAGGGATCATGAACATATTAACTCTGAAAAGGGAATTCCCTCAAAACCCTTATATTTTTAATTCAATTTTCTTTTCATCGCATGTTTCCTTTCTTATTTTATTTATCTATATTTATTTATTTGTTTATTTATCTTGAGAAAAAGTCATCCCATGTAGCCTACAATTACCTGGGACAAGACATGTAGAGAAGGATGAAATAAAACTCATAGAGGTCTTTTTTTAATTAATTAATTTTTTTAACAATTATTTATTAATTCACATTACATCTCGATCACAAACCCCTCCCTCTTCCCCTCCTGGCACTACCCTCTGACTCTTTTCCCCTTTTTTGTCCTATCCTTCTTTTTCTTCTGATAAAAATAAAATAAAATAAAAACCCATAGAGGTCTTTCTGCCTCTGGTCTCCTGAATGATGAGCTTAAAAGCATGTATCATGAAGCACCACTGACATTTAAATTTAAATGAGCATTTTTATAAACATTTCAAGGAGGGTTTCTAATTCCCAAAATAATAGATAAAAAATATATTTAAATTCAAGTTACATCTCAATCACAGCCCCTTCCTTCCTCCCACCCTCTACCTCTTCCCCCCTCCTCTTCAGATGAGGGAGCTCTCCAAGTATCAATCCCTCTCAGTTCATCAGTCACATGAGGTCTAAGAGCTTCTTCTTGTGCTAGAGAGTGACATAGCAGCCTAGGGTAAAGTGTTACAGGGACAGG
>CAJQZJ010000143.1:913537-930599 GCA_907164525.1 Lophiomys imhausi | reverse complement strand
AACTAATTCATATGGATGATACTGCAATTGAACAATGCTGTAATACAGCTTTAAGGGCTTGGGACAGGATTACAGAAAATGAAGAAAGATATGTTTCATATATTAAAATTATACAAGGTCTAGGAGAAATCTTTAGAAAGGTTGCCTTCAGCTGTGGAGAGAGATGTACCAAACCCTGATATCAGACAAGAGTTAATAAATACCATGGCATTTGAAAATGCCAATATCCAATGCCAAGGAATAATTAGACCATTAAAGGCTAGAGGAGCCTCAATAGACGATTGGATAAGAGAAACAACAGATATTAGTTTTCAAGAATATCAGGCTAATATCATAGGATAAGCCATTGCTAGGGGTTTTAATTGATGCTTTATATGTGGTGAATTTGGTCATTTCCAAAAAAGATTGTACAGCTACAACTTCCAGAGCTCGAACTGATTTCAGAGCTAAAAATAACAGGTATCATGGTTCTACAGTACGTGGTCATAACAGGGAACAAATAGTTTGTGATAACAATGGAAGGTCAAGGTCTCCAGGTTTTTGTAGTAGGTGTGGAAGAGGTAAACACTGGTCCCGGGACTGTAGATCAAAAACAGATGTCACAGGTAACCCCTTGCAGGGAAACAAGGGGAGGGGCCTACCAGTTCAAGGCCCCAAATCAAAAAATCTGAACTGTCATCCATCAGCCACTCAGAGAGAAATAATGAATCATGAAGAACAAAATTAAATGTGGTCAGTCTTTTGCAATCTAACGAAGACAGTTCATCTTTAGATCTGGCCACAGACAAGTCCATTACATTATCAAAAACAGATGAATGTTATACGTTGACCACAGGCATTTATGGTCCTTTACCATCAGGGACAATAGGTTTAATCTTTTGAAAAAGGGGATTCACTTGTCAAAGATTTTTTGGTACATCCTGGTGTTATAGTTGGAGATTGTAAAGAAGAAATTAAAATTATGGTATCCATAAGGAAAGATGTGACGATTAAGGCAAGAGATAAAATTGCTCAGCTGCTGTTTTTTCTGTATGCTAAGGACAAGTCTGCTCCAATACAAAAAGCAAGAGCATTTGGGAGTACTGAAAAAGGTGTATTTTGGCAAACAATGGTGAATGACCAGAGACCAAAATTAAAAGTAAAAATAAATGAAACTGAAATTGAAGAATTGGTGGCCACAGGAGCAGATGTCACTATACCACCTCACAATTCTTGGAATCAAAATTGGCAACTTCAATAGGTCCCTACACATTTTATAGGGATTGGTAAAGTATCCCATGTTAAGCAAAATGTACAATGGATTGAATGTGTTGGACCGGAAGGGCAAAAAGTGAAATTAAGACCTTCTGTGGCTGACATACTTATAAATTTATGGGGAAGAGATTTTCTACAACATTGGGGTACTCAAATTAATATTCCTGCAACCCCAGAAACAGCAAATGATGAAATGATGGATATATATTTTTAGAAATTTAAGATTCTCTTTATTGATGCAAGTTTAAAAATGTTTTGTATCTAATAGAAAACTAAAATTATTGATAAGAATTTAAAATCATTTTGTTTGCTTTAATGTCTTTTGTCAAAAGATTTAAATACAACTAAGTATTTTGAGAAGTTTAAGGTTATTTTAACTCTTCCTTTAATGTACATTGATGAAAATTTAAAGTTATTATTTTTGTATTGTACATGAACAATTTATTTACATTGTATATGTAGTTATGATTGTAGATTTATTTTTTATTTTAAAAGAAGGGGGATAGGTAGAGAGTTAGATCAATATAAATTAGATCTAGGGGTTTCTGATACAGTCTCTTAATTCGGGGCATGAAGATCAACTTGGCTGTGAACGATTAGCTTATCAGCTTGTGGAAAAACAAGGATGAAGTCAGGTGAAAACAGGAAACAAACAGGAGACTTAGTAGACTGAAAAACAAGGTTGAAGTCAGGAAAAACAGGAAAGACTTAATGGACTAGAAATAAAGTGTTTGGCCTAGCATTGTTTTCAGCTGCTAAGTGGGTGGAGCCCAAATTAAGCTGAAACAGGTTGAACAAAGAGAGCTCCTATTTAAGAACAAGTGCATGGAGCAAAAGCCCCCGACCCCCCATGCTAGAGAGCTTCAATGCTAGCGAGTCCTGATGGAGAAAGTGCTGGTGAATTAATGGCAGGATCTCCCTGAGGCAGAAAGAAGCTGGTGAGCATAGAAAGCCTCAGCAAGACAGCAAAAGGCCAAGGACTAAACCCTGTGGCTCAGCTTTTGCCTAGAGGGGTTGACCTGTCTGAACAGTGACCGAAATGAAACTGTGGCCGGCTTTATGTGAAGGAAATAAGTTGGCCTGCAGACGGCTGGGGTCTCCCAGAGAGAAGAAAGCCTCAAGCCTTCTTTAAGGTGAGACTGGTATAGTCAATTTACCCAGATGAATCTAAATCTGAGCTATTCCAGAAAAAAGACTGCTAAGTGCATTAAAGGGTCTACCACAGAGATTGTGTTCCAGACAACTGAGGACCTGCCCCAGAGACTGTATCCTTCTAAAAGGTTAGGAAAATAGTTGTAATAATTATCAATAGGTTTAGTGGTTAGGTTAAAGGGGTTGTAGGAATTTGTAGGATTAGTAGTTAAATGTTTATATTTTTTATAAGTGAATAGTGTTCATAAATGAGTATTGAATAATTTTTAAAAATTCAGTTACAAAGAACACACACATACACACACAAACACACACAAATTCACACTGAATTATTTCAAATCAAAAAGATTACTTATGCCTACCTATGTATCTTCTTTTCTACCATCATGACAGAACAGGAACAACAACAATAAAATAGTTACAACATTTTAACTAGAGAGGAAGGGAAAAGGGTTACATAAATCATGTTCAGTAAGTTATGAACAAAATGTGGAAAACATATTTAAGGGAATAAAACATGTGTTGTAACTAATTGTGTATTATTCTAATTAATTGTGGGAGTAAACAAATTTAAATTCTGTTTATACTAATCTGTAACTCTTCAGAAATAGAGTACCATTGTAAACAATTTCCAATTTATTTATTGTGACACCTTCATTAAAAATAAATACACCAAAACATTTATAAGACTGAATGATCTATATGTTTGAATATACTTATGTAAAACATAAACAAAGGCAAAACCAGTTGCAGAATACTCACACACACACATGCACACACCTATAATATATTTCATATAACTGCTTACATGTGAAGAAGACTATTAAATAAAGAGTTAAGCTTTGATTTTCCAATAGTTAAGCATATTAAAAGTGTTTTTTTTATAAAGGGCTATGAATACTTAAAACAGTGCTACTACAAGGAAATAGTATTTATGAGATAACATTTGTTCTCTTTTTAGTTTCCTTTATGGATTAATTTCACATATACAAATCTATTTATGAAGTGATAGATATTGAAACAAAAATTCACAACAACACCTGAAAATTTTACATTGCTTACAAATTATTCAGTAATAAAACTTCCTTAGGCATTACTGTCAAACTACTATTTTCTTTTTATAGAATGATAGAAATGAGAGTGAAGAGAAGCTCAAGATATGTTTCTAATGAAAAGATAAAAATGAATTTTTATGAATAAAATAATAGATACAATTTCACATACAAAATACTTTATTTCTATGGATAGAAAAGGAATTACCATCATCTAAACACAACAAATTTAAATATTTGTACTAAATTTGCTTCTTTATCAGAAATTTAAATATTTAGGAATAGAAGTCACCTTGTACAAAATTTAAGTCCAAGTGGATCAAAGATCTTAACATAAGGCCAGACACACTAAATCTATTAGAAGATAAAGTGGGGAAAACCCTGAACTCATTGTCACAGGTGACAACTTCCTGAACAGAACACAAACAGCTCAGGATCTAAGACCGACAATTAATAAATGGGACCTCATGAAACTGAAAAGCTTCTGTAAGGCAAAAGACACTGTCATTCGAACAAAATGGCAACCTACAGATTGAGAAAAGATCTTCACAAGCCCCACATCTGACACAGGGCCAATATGCAAAATTTACAAAGAACTCAATAAATTAAATACCAAGAACCAAATAACCCAATCAAAAAATGGGGAACAGAGCTAAACAGAAATTTCCCAAAGGAGGAATCCCTAATGGCTGAGAGACACTTGAGGAAATGCTCAGTATCCTTAATCATCAGAGAAATGCAACTTAAGACGACTCTGAGATTCCATCTCACACCTGTCAGAATGGTTAAGAAGATTTTGATATTAATCTTAAAATCCCTCTTTTTTATAATATTAAAATTACATCAAATCATACAAAAAGACTCATAAACTACAAAATTTGAACAGTTAGTATTGAGAAAGCCACTCACCATATGTGATGGGAGTTTTGGAGGGCATCTGAAATATCCAAGATAAGTATATTACATTGAATTTCTTAAATTTATTTCCAATATTCATAAAAATTTATCTGGGCAAAGTTCTTCAAATTTAGTCTTTCCTATGAGTCTTGCTAAGTTTGTCCTACTAATATACCACATATGACAATTTTTATATTAATGTATTTAAAATCAGTTAAACTTTTTGTACTTGTTCTAAAAATATTGTCTGCTAGAACTATTTATTTTATTGACAAACAATGGAAATGGCCCAGCTAACAAAATATTTGCCACACATATGGAATCATCTGAATTGCAGTCTCCAGAATAATGGTAACTGCTGAGCATGGATGTGTGTGTCTGTAATCGCAGCAATCCTAGGAACAGAAGGAATGTAGAAGTGGATCCCTTGAATCTGACAGGCCAAATGGTGGAAATGGAGGTCTAGACAATGGAGGAAAAAGACTTCATGTCAAAGTTGAAGGCATGGACCAACATTCAAAGTCATGTTTTGATCCTCTATATTCAACATAGCACTATAGTATGCTCCTGATTATATTTGCTCTCATGAACACACACACACAGATATATATATATATATATATATATATATATATATATATATATATATTTCTAAAAGAAACACTGGTTTGATGGTCTAGCCATATTTATTCCAATAAACATTAAATATAAAATCAAATAATTTACAGTGATTTGAAATAATGTTGCATGGGTTGTCAGTGTGTAAGACATTACATATATATGTAATATTTTAATATTTCACAGATACAGAACTTAGTATTTATTAGATTCTATTAGAAAATACAAAATTGCTTGAATGTGTTTTTGACTGAGGTGAAGTAAGCCTCTTAACTAAACTTCAAACCATACATACATTGTGAGTCTTTTCCTCTGGGTATAACATGATTAAATCATCACCATTATGCTAGAGACCACATTGCTCCTGTAGCTATGACAACCGATTGAGCAAAACAGTAGAGAGATAGTTTAATAAATAGTAATGGATTCTAATAAGTAGAAAATGGTTGGGAAAGATCATAGGACTCTCACCTGAGATTTTAATCATTTCTTCCTTTCAGGCTCCTCCAGCTGTATGTGATTTTGAGAAAGGCTAAAATAAACCGAAACCTTAAAGGCCACTCTGTGATTCAGCTTCATTGAGGTTGTCATCCCTAATGGGGATCTTCACCTATGATGCATCTCTTTGGGGTCAGTCAGGACTCTTTCAAAGCACTTTTCACCCACTTTAAGTGCACTTCCTTAAGATGCTGATCACCTCACTGGTTCATCAAGATGGACTTCAGGGGAATAACTTTCGAGTGTCATCAATGACCTATCAGTGGTGAGGAGACATTCAACTCTCCAGAAAAAAAAAATTAAAAATGCAAGTTTTCCTTCAAATATTGTTGTTTTTAATATTTAAGTTTAAGAATATATGAAGGATTCCTTTTGAAATCATGAATAATGAACAAATTCAAAGAATAAAATATACGTTGGTTGGGTTTGGTGGCATATTTTCCCTCCTCTCTAGGACACAGAGGACAAAAACAAGATCATTAAGGGTTCAAAATCACTCACCACTACAAAGCCAGTTTGAAGCCAGCCTGGGCTACATAAAACTACAGGCTTCAAACAAACAATAAACAAACAGAATAAATGTTGAGTTCTTACCAAATCTGAATGTGTGGGAGAAATGAAGATGTGTTTAGTTTCTCTGTTTACTGGTCATTCATGGTTTCCTCCATTTATACATTCAAGTATTCTGCCAGTTCACGTTTTGGTTTTGTTCAATTTTAAACATAATGTGACAATTGAGAACTTATTTCTTGTATTATTTCCTGAAAAAAATCATTCATTTTCAACTAAAAGTTAAAATACAGTGTCTTCATATTCTTTAAAAAGTATATAATATTTGGATAACATTTTCAGAAAAAAAAACGAATTTCATTGTCTTCATCTAAATAAAAATTAGAAACAGAAAGGAGGAAGATAATACTGGGCCTGTAAAATTTCTAGATGTTACACTGAAAATCTGTCTGGTAATTAGTAGAGAGAATTTTCTTCCAGTTTGAGAGTTGTGAAGGTTTATTAGACTGAGACTTGTTAGGAGACAATTGCCTGAGTCCAGCCATCCCAAGAACAACCTCCATATCCCTGACAGGCTCAAAACTGATTTCATGATCCCAGGCCCTGGGACCAGCTCCTATCCTGCTCGTTCAGGTCTTTCCTCTTTGTCTGTTTATCAGTACAGACTGTAAAAGGGGAATTTCCCATATCTAGACTAAGGCACACAAATCATAAAAGTGTTGCCCATCTTGGCCTAATTGAGTATGTGCAGCTTGCCACCCCTCTCTTCCCTTTTCATTCTGAAATTCAGATCAGAAGTCCAGAATCTTAAACCAGGTGGCCAGGATAAAGACCAGTCACCAATGTTCACTTCCTTGCCCTTGTGGCAAAATATGATTACATAATGCCACAGCTTCCCACCCCCCGCTGCCCCTTGCTTTGGGGTTCTAACCTTTAAAAATGTTGTACAATTTTTCTTTGGGGCAGTAGTTCAGGTCCCAAGTCTGTTCTGCGGCCATGATCTATCAGTAGTGGTTGCCTGAGTACAATAAGATTTGTCGTCTGCTTAATTACTTACTAAGATGAATGTTCAAAGACATAGTCAGCTCCCAAGTCTGGACTGTTGTCCCAGACTGGTCAGTTTTTGCTGCCTAATTCAAAGATAGTCTTACTTTGCTGGACTCTTGTGACTTCTTGGATTGTTTTTTTTTTTTTTTTTCAGATCTTAACAGACTTGTCTTTTTTGTTACTATAATTAACAGCTAAAAAATGTTAATTGCTTAAAATTAATGAGGATACATAAGTATTTAGCTTCATTTGAACACCATAGATACTTACACTGCCAGTGAGCATTGTTTCAAAGACACAACAAGTTATGTTACTGAAAAACATTCTAGTGATGTCAGAAATTTTGTATACCTCATTATATGTTTTTCTAGAAAACAGTAGATATTTACATTCAGCTTAAACATTGAAATGCATGTTATATATTAGTAAGCTTACATATTTATTAAAAATAAATTTAGTAAATGCCCCAGAAATATTGATCTACAAAGACCTTGGATTGCTCAGAAGCTTAAAGATAAATAGCTATTTTTATATCCTTGACTTAAAAATAATCTTTTTCCTTCCTCAAATAACAAATTAATCTATGCCTCTCTATGAGGATATATAGTGAGTATATGAGATAATAACAACAGTCTTCCCCTTATTCCAGAGAAAAAAATTGGCATTGCAATGCTTCCTTGAGTGAGATACAATCTACCAATATGCTTGCATGCTGAGAGTATAATCCTTTATTATAGGCTTCCGAAAAAGTATATATGTGTCAAAAATAATCATTCCATGTAAAAGGTGTTCTAGTTAAACTGATAAAGGTAAATAAAAACATATGAGTAAAAGGCACCTAAAGATTTATAATACTGCAAATTAAACTGAAAAGAGAGGGAGGCAAATTCTTAAAGCACCAGCTGCCAGGGACAACAGACTTCTGCCAGCTCTTGGAAACTGATGTGGGAATATCTAAGGGCTGAGCTGTATTTTGTGCCAGCAGAAAGGATCTGGCCTGAGGACTACACCATATTGTGAATCATGCATCCTCATTAGGGCCAAGACTAGATGGAAATTTCTCTCCAATTTCATACCTAATTACTAAAAATTTTAGAAAATATGTTTTTTGAATATTTGGACAAAGTACTGCATCTGCTAAATAATCTATATTTTTATAGCCAAAATGTATGTGTAAATCAGTCTCAGTCTAAGATCCCTGCCATCCTTAAAATACAAAATAAAATTACATTTTAGTAATTCTCTGAAATATTCAGTACCAGTGAATAATATTCCATAAAACGTAGGAAAATGACATAGTCTAATTGTTTAATATCAATAGCAAAAAAAGTCTGTGTTAAATGTTTGGCTGTTTGTTGTCCTAGAAATAATAATCTTGAAGATTAAAATTTTCAATATCCTTGGGAATTAATTGTGTCAATTTCAAAACTCTGTATTGTTCATGTTTAGAATAATCTATTTTCTTCTCTAACTTCATGCCTTTCGTGTTGATTGCACATATCCATAAATGGGTCTCATAAATACTGGATAGCTTACCTGTCAGGCAGAGGGAATGGATGTTAAAGTTTTTAAATATTTGCAAAGTTTACATCAAAGGACAAGCTTATTTATTTATTGTTTATTTATTTTTACTTAAAACCAAATCCCAAAAGACTTGCCCTTTTATCAGAATTAACAGGAGAGCTGTCCTGTTACTATTTACATATTTCTGTAATCTAATCTCACAATATTATTTCTCATTTTCAAGAAAATTCTAGGGAAAAGATACCTTAAGTTCATCATGTTAATATGCAGTAACAGTGTAAATGTCTACTAGTATTTTAATTATCAATCTAAAACTAACTTAGAAGATGATTCTTCATCAGCTAATATGAAAAATTATTTATGAATAAAAACATATTTTTTTCTGGAAAGATTGTATCAAGGCAGTCTAAGAAAACAAAATATTTTTATATTTTCTCCTCAGATTTGTGGAGATATTTTTGAAACATATTTGTCATGCAGTGTGACATTCAAGCTCTTTACTAGTTTAGGGTTAAGTAATAAAGGTGACAGAGGGGTATTGTAAAAGGTGCACTGCGATTCAGGGAAGGCACTTAAGTCAATATTGTTAGCACAACCTAGTGATGGGGGACAAAGTTGACAAGAAACTTAAAAGGTAGAAGGTCGAGGAAACAAATATCAGTGGCATAATTGCATAGGGAAGTGGGAAACATTTCTTGACCTCCTAAAACGATGCTGAATTTGTCAGCTGCCTGCTGTCAACTTTTCTTAGAATGGATCATTTACGCTCAAATCCAGGATTTTCCCTGGTTATGTTACCTCTTCAAAATTTCTAGCAGCACTTCCAGGCATATCCCATGCCTATCAGTTTGCTTCCATTCTATCATAGACCCCAGTTCATCTTCTAGTCCTATGAACTGTTATATGCATTGTCTATGAACCCACGCCCGTATCTTCATATTGTTTTTTCTTGTCATTCCTTTTCAGCATAAACTTCATATCGGTTTACAAAGATTTCTTGATCTTCATATCACCATTAGGGAGCTGATTAGTTTGGCATCAACCAAATAGTTACATGACATCAACAGGCCTGAAATATTCAACATATTTCTGTTCGAGTTAAAATTTTTTATTTGCTTCTTCTCTTTAATATAAGTTCAAAAAAGATAGAACGTTAATATGTATGCACACAACACAATTTCAGCATCTTAAATACACCTGAAACATGTTACACAAAGTATTTTCGGTAAATGTCTTATAATAATAAATTTTCATTAAATAATTATAGAGAAATAAGCATATCCAGTCTTCAATAGCCTATTAAAAAGAGATGGTTCTGTTTGCTTTGTGTCCATTATTGCCAATCAAAGGTTTTCAGAAAGTTTTATTCTAGGATGCAAACAGAAAGAATGACTCAAGAGCGACCATGTATATTATTTAAAGAAACAGAGAACAGAGATAGGAAAATAGCAACGATAAAATTCACTAATATATTCGTATTCTGTCATCAATGTCAGCTTCAGTGAGGATGCAGTGTTACTCACTGCATCAGTCAGAATCTGTCATCATATTGGGCATAGACATGAGCCATCTGGAATACACTGTAGTGCACAGGATTCTCTTTGGACACAGAAGGGAGACAAAACAATTATAAACGAAAATGCAATCTATTGCAGAACTATAATTTACAGAGAACATGCTCATCAGGATGTCAAAGCATACATTACCTTCTAAGCTAGTGTAAGTACTTTGAGAGAAATATAAATCCATGTTGCCTCATTTATGTTCATGGCAGCCTTATTTGTAATAGATGCAAACTGGAAACAACCCAGATGTCCCTCAACAGAAGAATGGATTAAAACTATGGTACATCTACACAATGGAATACTACTCAGCTATCAGAAACAAGGAAATTATGCAATTCGCAGCCAAATGGATGGAACTAGAAAAACTCATCCTGAGTGAGCTAACCCAGACTCAGAAGGATGCACATGGCATCTATTCACTTATGGACGGATTTTAGCTCTATAGTAAAGGATATCTATACTACAACCAATGCCAAAGGGAACAGGAACATAAACTTTTTTTTCCTGTTAATGAGATACTTTGCCCTACTGCCTTGTAGGCCCCCAGTGTATGAGGAGGCTCTTTGCCCTCATATGACTACTCAAAAATGGGAGGGGGACTGTTATGTAGGAACACTCCACTCCAGAGGAGTGGGATGGAAGGATTAGGGGGTAGAGGGTTGGAGGGCAGGACTGGGAAGGGTTGAAAGATCACACTATGATGGAGATGTAACCTGAAGAAATAAATAAAGAAATTAAAAAGAAAAAGAAACCATGTTGGGAAGTTGTTATCTGTGCTTATGAGTTTGAGGCATTTCCCCACTTTCTATTTTATTAGATTTACTGTGTGGAGGTTTATGTTAAGGTTGTTAAGGATCCATTTGGTCTTAAGTTTTGTGCGAGCTGATAAGTATGGGTTAATTTGAATTCTTTTGTATGTTGACATCGAGTTAGACCAGCAACATTTGTAGAAGATACTATCCTTTTTCCACTGTATGGTTTTGGCTTCTTTATCAAAAATTAAGTGACCATAGGTGTGAGGGTTTATTTCTGGGTCTTCAATTTGATTCCAATGATCAACTGGTCTGTTACAAACCAGTACCATGCTGTTTTCATTATTATTGCTCTGTAGTATAACCTGAAATAAGAAATGGTGATACCTTCAGATGTTCTGTTATTGTACAGGATTGCTTTAGCTGTTATGTTATTTTGTTATTCCACTGAAGTTGAGAATTTTTCTTTGCAAGTCTCTAAAGAATTGTGGTTGTATTTTGATAGGAATTGCATTGAATCTGTGTGTGCCTTTTGAATGGATGATCATTTATATTATGCTGATCCTACCTATCCATGAGCATGGGAGATCTTTCCAACTTCTGATGTCCTCTTCAATTTCCTTCTTCAAGAATTTGAAGTTCTTGACATACAGGTCTTTCATTTGCTTGGTTAGTGTAACCTCCACATATTTTATATTGTTTGTGGCTATTGTGAAGAGTGTTGTTACCCTAATTTCTTTCTTAGCCCATTTATCTTTTGTATAAAGAAGGACTTCTGATTTTTTTAATTGATTTTGAACCCAGACACCTTACTGAAGGTGTTTATCAGTTGTAGTAGTTGTCTGGTGGAATTTGGGGAGCCACTTATGAATGCCATCATATCATCTGTGAATAGGGATAATTTAACTTCTTCCTTTCTGATTTGTAGCTCAGGCTCTAAGACCAACAATCAATAAATGGGACATCATGAAACTGAAAAGCTTCTGTAAGGCAAAGGAAACTCTCATTTGGATAAAATGGCAACCTACAGACTGGTATAAGATATTTACCAACCCCACATCTAACAGAGGGATAATATCCATAATTTATAAAGAACTGAAGACACTAAACACCAGGACACCAAATAATCCAATCAAAAAAAAATGAGAAACAGGACTAAACTGGGAATTTATAAAGGAGGAATCTCTAATGGCCAAGAGACAGTTGAAGAAATGCTCAACATCTGAAATCATCAGAGAAATGCAACTCAAGACTACTCTGAGATTTTATCTCACACCTATCAGAATGGCTAAGATCAAAAGCTCAAATGACAGCACATGCTAGTGAGGCTGTGGAGAAAGGGGAACACTCCTCCATTTCTGGTAGGAGTGCAAACTTGTAAAACGACTATGGACATCAGTCTGGTGATATCTTAGAAAACTTGGAATAGCACTACCTGGGGACCCAGCCATACCACTTCTGGGTATACATCCAAATGATTCCTCACCAAACCACAAGGATATATCCTCATCTATGTTCATAACAGCTTTTTTTGTAATAGTTAGAAACTGGAAACAACCAAGATGTCCTTCAACTGATGAATGGTTTAAAAAAATGTGGTACATTTACACAATGTAATACTACTCAGCTATCAGAAACAAGGATCTCTTGCAATTCACAGCCAAATGGATAGAACTAGAAAAGTTCATCCTGAGTGAGCTAACCCAGACTCAGAAAGATGCCTATGTCATCTATTCACTTATAATTAGATTTTAGTCATGTAGTTAGAATTGGATAGCTACCCTACAACCAACACACCAAAAGAAACATAGTCCTTGTTACTTGTTAGTAGGACATATTGCTCTAATGGAGTTGTCATATAAGCTCCCAGTGCAAAAGGAAGTTCTTAGCCCTTATATGACTGTTGAACTGTGTGGGGCTGATATGTATAGGCAACCCACTCTGAAGGAGTAGAATAGGTAGGAGAGGGGGAGAGAGTGGGAGGGTGGGACTGGGAGTGGTGGAGAGAAGGGACTGTGAAGGATATATAACTTGAAGTAATAAATAAACATTAACAATAAAATAAAACAACAACAAAATCCTTGTTGGGGATATTGGGGGCCATGACTATGTCCCTTTGTTTATATAATATATAAACAATGATGAAAAATCATTGTTTCTGTTACATAGGGGCTCATGATACTGTGCTATAGCTGGTAATTCTTGAAAGTACATAACAAATATAACATGTCACTCTAAACTTGAAAATACATAGTCAATTTTCATTGTCATTTTATATGAGCCTTCCTGATCTGTTCAGCTCGTGTTCTAGAGAAAGCTTGCCACTCTGAAAACACTGATTCTCCAATTTCTGCAGCAACTACAGTGCAATGGAGTATCTTTATGGGTCAGATTATCGCTTCCAAGCATGGGATATTTATAGTGCTCTACTTTCCCAGAGAAACGCTGACACTGCTATGCTATCTTTAGCTTTTAAGCTCAGATAACTGATTAGTATCAGCTTTGCTGTTTTGCCTTTTTTTTTTTTTCAGTCAAGTTGTGTGAAATATTCTACCTGGCTTCTTACACAAATGTCATGTCTATCAATTCAAGAAAATATGTGTTTCCTATTTCTTTTCTCATCCTAGCACTCATACTTTTTCTTGAAAGACAAAATGTAAACAAATTTTATTAGACCCTTTCTCACCAATTTGATAAAAATATGCACTAGAATTGTTTGTAAGGATTTTCACCTAGTCTTTGAAAAAGAAAATAAGCTATGGTATATATGCTTAAATATATTCAAAGATCTACCATGATCACGTACGCTTCATCCCAGATATCCAGGTATGTTTCAACATATGAATAACCATCAATGTAATCCACTATATAAACAAACAGAAAGAAAAAAAAAACATGAACATTCCATTATATGCTGAAAAATCCTTTTACAAAATCAAACAACACTTCATGATAAAAGTATTGGAGAGATCAAAGATACAATACACATATCTAAACAAACTGAAGACAGTATAAAGCAAGCCAAAAGCTAACATCAAATTAAATGTTAAGAGCCTTAAAAACTTTCCACTAAAATCAGGGACAAGAAAAGGTTGTCCACTTTCTTCATACCTATTCAATATAATACTTAAAGCTCTAGCCAGAACAAAAAGAAAACTAAAGGAGAGCAAGGGGATACAAAAGGAAGTCAGGCAGTGGTGGTGCATGCCTTTAATCCCAGAACTTGGGAGGCAGAGACAGGCAGATCTCTGTGAGTTTGAGGCCTACCTGCTCTACAAAGTGAGTCCAAGAGGGCCAGTGCTGTTATACAGAGAAACCCTGTCTCAGAGGAAAAAAAAAAAAGAATTGGAAAGGAAGATGTGAAAGTATCACTCTTCCATGCTTATGGATCAGAAGGATTAACATAGTAAAAATGACAATTTTACCAAAAGCAATCTACAGATTCAACACAATTCCCATCAAAATTCTGACACAATCCTTACAGACTTTAAAAGAACAATACTTAACTTCACATGTAAAAACAAACAAACAAACAAAAAACAGGATAACTAAAACAATTCTATATAACAAAAGAACTTCTGGATCTATCAACCATCCTTGATTTAAAGTTGTACTACAGAGCAATAGTAATAAGAACTACATACTGGCATAAAAATAGAATGGTTGATCAATGGAATCGAGTCAAAGAACCAGAAGTAAATGCATATACCTAAGTACACATGATTTTTGACAAAGAAGTCAAAAATATAAAATGGAAGAAAACAAGTACCTTCAACAAATTGTGCTAGCATAACTGGATATACATGTAGAGGAATGCAAACAAATCCTTATCTATCACATTATAAAGAACTCAAGTTCAAGTGAATCAAAGACCTCAACATAAAACTGGATGCACTAAATATGATAAAAAAGAAAGTGGGGAATAGCCTTCAATCCATAGACACTGGAGATAACTTCTTGGATAGAATACCAACAGCTCAGGGACTAAGATCAACAATGAATAAATAGGACCTTATGAAACTAAAAGTTTCTGTAAGACAAAGAATATCAAGAATAAAAAATGGTAGCCTTCAGAATGGGAGATTTTCACTAACTCCATATCTGACAGATGCCTAATATCTAAAATATATACAGAATTTAAAGACACTAGCAAACCAAATAACCCAATTTAAAAAATTGGCTACAGATGTAAATAGAGAATTCTCTACAGAGAAATATCTAATGGCTGAGAAGCACTTAAACAAAAGTTCAGCATCCTTATCCATCAGGGAAATATAAAACAAAATGACTCTCAAATTCCATTTTACAGCCCTAGAATAGCTAAGATAAAACTTAAAAAAAAAAAACTGAAGTGACAACAGCTCATGTTAAGGAGGTTATGGGGCTAGGGGAACACTCCTCTATTGATGGTGGGAATGCAAACTTGTGTTGTACAGACACTTTGGAAATTAATTTGGTAGTTTCTCAGAAAATTGGGAATAGTTCTACATCAAGACCCAGCTATACCACTCCTGGACAGATACCTAAAAAAAACTCCACCATCTCATAAGAATATGTTTTGCTCAAATATGTTCCTATCAGCTTTATTTGTAATAGCCAGAAACTAGAATTAAGCTAGTTGTCCCTAAACCAAAGAATACATTAAAAATGTGGCTCATTTATATAATAGAGAATTTATTATGCAGTCATTAAAAATAATAATTGAATATTAGTCATAAAGTATAGGATAACCTTGCTATAAACTATAGACCCAAAGAAGCTAAGTAACAGAGGGGAACTTTGAAGCTCATTGGGAAAGAGAAATAGAATGGAGAGTGAATGGAGGGAGGGGATTGGGTAGGGAAAAAGGATGGAGATGGGATCAGGGGAAATTTGCTGGAAGAAGGGCTGAGTACTGGAAGAACTGGACAGAGTACTGGAAGAGATATCTGGACATCCCAGGAATGAGCTAGAAATCTAGGATAATGGAAAATTTCAGGAATCTGAATGTGACCCTAGCTAAGATTCCTGGAATCTTAATCTCAAATTCAGACAGGTTAAGCTCAGTAAACATAGAAAGGGTCATCTGATCAAAAACCAAAATGTTTGGGTAGATAATTGTCCAAGATCAGTGACTGAACCACATGGAGCACAGCAATCTCTGAATTCACTCTACCAGTTCAGTTCATTTATATAATAAACTCAATTACTGGGAAACTGATGGTCTAAATGATGTGAGAGGACATGTGCAAAAAGATAACAAATGTAAGATTGGTAGTGGTATTGTAATTACAAAATATACACATATGTATATTTTATATGCAGGGTATATGCAGAAAACATTAAGTCAGCATATGGGAATTTTCCCTCAAAGGATCCACAAAATTTTCAAGATGTTTAAGAACATTCTAGAGCACCACAAAAGGGTCCTCATATATTCCAGGTAAGGTTATGCAACAGAATTATAGCTACAATTTACAACATGTTTTAATAACATATATTACAGGTGAGAGTTTAAATAAGATTTCAAAATAAGTTAATGGAAAAAGATAATCAAAATCAGGGCTGAAATAATGAAATAGAAATGAAAAAATCCATAGAAACATTGATAGGAAGAATTGCTTATTTGTAAAGATTGTCAAGATTGACAAATATTTTAGCTGAAGAATGAGAGGATCCAAATCAATACATTTAGAGGTGAAAGGAGAGATATTACAAAAGGTAAGAGCAGCTTTGTAAGTAACTTTGAAGCAGCTTACCTCTTGATTAATACTTTGAAAAAAATGAAGGAATCAACTTTTTTATTTCAAAGTTAAAATACTGTGTATTTACATATTTTATGCTCTGTTTCAGTAATACAGAAGAAAGTAAGTCCATAATTATGATCTCATCCTCTTATTGATTCACTGCTACTATATTTTATTAATGATGGCTGTTTTAACACTAAAGGGTATGCATTGTCTTCACATGTTTATATTAACATAAAAAGCAATCAAGAGAGGAAAGAGCATTCAAGAATAATTCTCCAAATGACTAGTTTTAGAACTTTGAAAAATGATATATTAGTTCAATTAAATTTTATGAGGCAATTTATGTACTATAAGTTATGTAAATCTGTTTTGTATTTTGTGCTTTAGGTTTTGTCATTCAGAAACATCAGGAGCTTGTGATGCTCTATGTGGCCTAATGATGCAATTAAATTGCCTGTCTTCTA
>CAJQZJ010000143.1:884667-908537 GCA_907164525.1 Lophiomys imhausi | reverse complement strand
TTAATTATAAGTGAGTAGATGCCATGTTCATCTTTCTGAGTCTGGGTTACCTCACTCAGGATGATATTTTCTAGTTCCATCCATTTGCTGTGAATTGTATAATTTCCTTGTTTCTGACATTTTAGTAGTATTCCATTGTGTAAATGTACCACAATTATTTTTATCCATTTATCAGTTGAGGGATATCTGGGTTGTTTCCAGTTTCTAGCTATTACAAATGAGGCTGCTATGAACATAGATGATTAAACATCCTTGTGGTTTGGTGAGGAAACATTTTGGTGGATACTCAAAGTGGTATGGCTGGGTCTTGAGGTAGAGCTATTCCAAGTTTTCTAAGATATCGCCAGACTGACTTCCATAGTGTTTGTACAAGTTTGCACACCCACCAGTAATGGAAGAGTGTTCCCCTTTCTCCACAGCCTCACCAGAATGTGCTGACATTTGAGTTTTTGATCTTAGCCATTCTGATAGGTGTGAGATGGAATCTCAGGTTCATCTTGAGTTGCATTTCTCTGATGATTAAGGATACTGAGCATTTCTTCAGTTGTCTCCCTGCCACTAGGGATTCCACCTTTGTGAATACTCTGTTTAGCTCTGTTTCCTAATTTTTGATTGGATTAGTTGGTTTCTGGGTGTTTAATTCCTTGAGTCCTTTTTATTGTGGATATTAGCCCTCTGTCAGATGTGATGTTGGTAAAGATCTTTTCTCAATCTGTAGGCTGACATTTTTTTCTAATAGCAGTGTCCATTGCCTTACAAAAGCTTTTCAGTTTCATGAGGTCCCATTTATTGATTGTTGGTCTTAGAGCCTGAGATTTTTTTTTTCTGTTCAGGAAGTTGTAATATGTGCCAATGAGTTCGAGGCTTTTCCTCACTGTCTTTTCTATTAAATTTACTGTGTTGGGCTTTTTGCTGAGGTCTGTGATCCACTTGGACTTAAGTTTTGTGCAAGGTGATAAGTATGGGTCAATTTCATTCTTTTACATGTCGACATCCAGTTGGACCAGCACCATTTGTTGAAGATGCTGTCCTTTTTCCATTGTACAGTTTTGACTTCTTTGACAAAAATTAAGTGACCATAGGTATGTGGGTTCATCTCTGAGTCTTCAATTTGATTCCATCGATTGACTGATCTGTTTCTATACCAGTACCTTGCTGTTTTTATTATTATTCCTCTGTAGTACAGCTTGAAATCTGGAAGGGTGATACTTCTAGATGTTTTGTTTTGTTTTGTGTTTGTACAGGATTGATTTAGCTATTATGAGTCCTTTGTTATTCCATATGAAGTTGAGAATTGTTTTTTCTAGGTCTACAAAGAATTGTGTTGGTATTTTGGCATGATTTCATTGAATATGTATACTACTTTTGGCAGGATGGCCATTTTCATTATGTTGATCCTACCTATCCATGAGCATGGGAGATCTTTTCATCTTCTTTTATCTTCTTCAATTTCTTTCTTCAAAGGCTTGAAGTTCTTGTAATACAGGTCTTTCACTTGCTTGGTTAGACTTATCCCCAGGTAATTTACATTGTTTTGGCTATAGTGAAGGGTGTTGTTTCCTTAGTTTCTCTCTCAGCCCATTTATCTTGTATAAAGAAAGACTTCTCATTTTTTAAAAATTAATTTTGTATCCAGTCACCTTGTTGAAAGTCTTTCTCAGTTGTAGGAGTTCTCTGGTGGAATTTTTGGGGTGAATTATATATACTATCATTAATCTGAGTCTAGGTTAGCTCACTGAGGGTGAGCTTTCTAGTTCCATCCATTTGGCTGCAAATTACATGATTTCCTTGTTTCTTAGTAGTATTCCATTGTGTAGATGTACCACAGTTTTCTTATCCATTCCACTGTTGAGGGACATCTGGGTTGTTTCCAGTTTCTAGCTATTATAAATAAGGCTCCTATGAACATAGATGAGGAAATGTCCTTGGGTTTGATGAGGAATCATTTGGATGCATACCCAGAAGTAGTATGGCTGGGTCTTGAGGTAGCTAAACCAAGAATTCACAAAGGAGGAATAGCTAATGGCTGAGAGATATTTGAAGAAATGCTCAGCATCCTTAATCATCAGAGAAATGCAACTCAATATGACTCTGAGGTTCTATCTTACACCTGTCAGAATGGGTAAGATCAAAAACCCAAATGACAGCACATGCTGGAGAGGTTGTGGAGAAAGGGAAACACTCCTCTATTGTTGGTGGGATTGCAAGCTTGTACAAACACCATGGAAAGCAGCTGAACAGTATCTCAGAAAACTTGTAATAGCTCTACCTCAATACCCAGCCATATCACATCTGGAGTACAGATTTTTAAAGCAGAACCTAAAGATTCTCTGGATTCCCTCAATGTAGTTATTTCTCCCTTTTCATTTCTGATTTTGTTGATTTGATTTTTTTCCTCTCCTTTTTAATTAATTTGACTAAGGGTTTGTCTATTTGCTGTTTCTCTCAAGGAACCAATTCTTGGTTTCATTGATTACTTGTATTGTTCTGTTTGTTTCTAAGTTGTTAATGTCAGCCCTAACTTTGATTATGTCTTATGGTATCCATTCAGGCTTTGTCAAGCAAATGCTTAATAACTTGGCAATGCATCATAGAGTCATTCCTCAGGATTGGAAGGGACTGTTATCAGCTGTGCCAGAAGGTAGACAGCAGTTACAGTGGTTTTCATGGTGGAGACATGAAACCACAAAGTTAGCACAACAAAATATGGAAAGGGGAATAAATGTTAAAACCGATCAAATACATGGTGAGGGATGGTATGCTGACTTAAGGGAACAAATTCATGTGGATGATATTGCAATTGAACAATGCCATAATACAGCTTTAAGGGTCTGGGACAAGATTACAGAAAATGGAGAAAGATATGTTTCACATATTAAAATTATACAAAGTCCAGGTGAAATATTTACTGATTTTTCACAGAGGTTGACATCAGCTGTGGAGAGAGAATTACCAAACCCTGATATCAGACAAGAGTTAATAAATACCTTGGCTTTTGAAAATGCCAATGTCCAGTGCCAAAGAATAATTAGACCATTAAAAACTCGAGGAGCCCTAATATATGATTGGATAAGAGAAACAACTGGTATTAGTTCTCAAGAATATCAGGCTAATATCATAGGACACAATACACTCTTTAAATAGTTTCAAATCCAACATATCAACTGGACACCATGTTAATTCTGCTCCTTCTGCTCCTCTTGGGAGTGTTTTCTTCCTTTTTTCCCAGTTCTTCCAGTTCTACAGTTAATTTGCTAATATGAGTTGTCACAATTTTCTTTTTGAAGGCACTAGGTGCTATGAACTTTCCTCGTAGCATAACTTTCATTGTGTCAGATAGATTAATATATGTTGTGCCTTCATCTTCATTGGATTTTAAGAAGTCTTTGAAACCCTGTTAGAGGTAAGATAAAATAAACTCTGAACAGTAACTCCATTATAAGAAATAGATTGAGTAGTGATACAAATACTGACACTATCAGATAAAAAGAACAATTCTAGCATGTCAATCAAAAGTCTGTAATAACAGCCTAATCATTGGACAAATGTTAAGAAATCTTAACTCAAGGATCACTCAACAAAACACATGATTTCAGTGCTTTGACTACATTAAATTCACAGGAATTAAGAAAAGGCTTAAGAGTATACACAGACTAGACTAGAAATAGGGGCCGGGTGTACAAGCTGGTACTACAAATGTTGTTAACTACCAGTGAAACATATAGCTGCAATGTGCATAGGCCACAAACCCTAGAAGAGATCCTACTGCTACTATTTTCCTAAACCATGATTTCTTCTAAATATCTTTTTTTCTTTTTTTTTAAATAAATTTATTTATTTGTTGCTTCAGGTTACATCTTCATCATACTGTCCTCTTTCCCCCCTTCCCAGCCCTGCCCTCCCATCCTTTACCCCCTAACATTTCCATTCCCACTCCTCCTCTAGAGTGGAGTATCCCTACATAACAGTTACCCACCCCAGTTTAGAAGTCATATTAGGGCCAAGAGCCTCTGCATACACTGGGGGCCTACAAGGCAGCACCACCAGGGAAAAATGTCTCAATGCCAGGGACAGAAAACTAAAGAAACAAACAAAAAACGTCTATGTCCATGTTCACTTTGATGCATTGGTTTTAGTATAGATATCCTGTACTATATAGCTAAAATCCTACTATAAGTAAATAGATGCCATGTGCATCCTTCTGAGTCTGGGTTAGCTCACTCAGGATGAGTTTCTCTAGTTCTATACATTTGGCTGCAGATTGCATAATTTCATTGTTTCTGAAAGCTTAGTAATATGCCATTGTGTAGATGTACCACAGTTTTTTAATTCATTCTTTGGTTGAGGGACATCTGGGTTATTTCCTGTTTCTAGCTATCACAAATAAGGCTGCTATGAACATAGATGTGGAAACTTCCTTGTGTTTTGGTGAGGAGTCATTTGGATGTATACCCAGAAGTGGTATGGCTGGGTCTTGAGGCAAAGCTATTACAAGTTTTCTAAGATATCACCAGACTGACCTCCATAGTGGTTGCACAAGCCTGCACTACCACCAGCAGTAGAGGAGGGTTCCCCTTTCTCCTCACCCTTGCCAGCATGTGCTGTCATTTGAGTTTTGATCTTAACCATTCTGACAGGTGTGAGATGGAATCTCAGAGTCGCCTTGAGTTTCATTTCTCTGATGATTAAGGATCCTGAGCATTGCTTCAAGTGTCTCTCAGCCATTAGGGATTCCTCCTTTGTGAATTCTCTATTTAGATCTGTTCACTATTTTTTAATTTGATTGTTTGGTGTCTTGGTATTTGATTTCTTCAGTTCTTTGTAAATTTTGAATATTAGCCCTCTGTCAGATGTGGGGTTGGTTAAGATTTTTCCGAATCTGTAGGCTGTCATTTGGTTCGAATGACATTGTCTTTTGCCTTACAGAAGCTTTTCAGTTTCATGACGTCCCATTTATTGATTGTTGATCTTAGATCCTGAGCTGTTGGTGTTCTGTTCAGGGAGTTGTCACCTGTGCCAATGAGTTCGAGAATTTTTCCCACTTTCTCTTCTAGTAGATTTAGTGTGACCGGGTTTATGTTAAGGTCTTTGATCCACTTGGTCTTAAGTTTTGTACAAGGTGATAATTATGGGTCTAATTTCATTCTTTTACAAGTGGACATCCAGTTGAACCAGCACCATTTGTTGAAGATGCTGTCCTTTTTCCATTGTGTGGTTTTGACTTCTTTGTCAAAAATTAGGTAGCCATAGGTGTGTGGGTCCATTTATGGGTCTTCAATTTGATTCCATTGATCTACTGGTCTGTTTCTATATCAGTACCATGCTGTTTTTACTACTATTGCTCTGTAGTACAGCTTGAAATCTGGGATGGTGATACCTCCAAATGTTTTTTTTTATTGTACAGGATTGATTTAGCTATTCTGGGTTTTTTGTTGCTCCATATGAAATTGAGAACTGCTTTTTCCAGGTCTATAAAGAATTGTGTTGGTATTTTGATAGGAATTGCATTGAATGTATATATTGCTTTTGGTAGGATGGCCATTTTTATTATGTTGATCCTACCTATCCATGAGCATGGGAGATCTTTCCATCTTGTAAAGGCCTCTTCAATTTCGTTCTTCAAGGGCTTGAAATTCTTGTTGTACAGGTCCTTTATTTGTTTGGTTAGAGTTACTCCCAGTTTAATCCACAGAATAGTCTTCTTGTTGAAATTTTGATTTAACCAAAAAAAAAATCTGTCTATGCCAGAGATTACATTTTAAAGACTGCAATTACTTTTTGGTTTCTAATTTCTCAGATCCATAAAGACTAGCAAATGAAGATAGTGCTGGAAATGGAGTAAGTATAAATGACTAGAAAGCTTGATATTAGCTCCACAGAAATGATATATTTCAGTTTTCCTTTTGGACTTTTTGATATTAATGCAATTTCATTTACATTACTGAGAAGAAAGAAAATAATTATATATAAACTGTCTTCTTTTACTGTGATATAGCATTAAAGAAAAGAGATTTTGAAAAAAAGAGTTCATTTGGATTACAATATTTGATCATAGTCTATTGCAAATAGCCAAGACATTACTTTGTAAGCAGGAGCTGAAGAAGAAGCAACGGAAGACCTGTTGATTGCAGGCTTGCTTGCTCAGAGTTGCTCAGCCTGCTCTTTCATACAAGTCATGAGCACAGACACACACAGTTTTATGCTGAACTCTTCATTTAAATCAATAGTCAAGAAAATTTTTGTAAAGCCCTATGGACCATCCTACAGACAATGTGATGGAGATATTTCTTTAAGTGCTGTTCTTCTTCTCAGATAACTGTAGCTTGTATCTAAATGACAAAAACAAAACAAAACAAAAACAAAAATAAACAACCAAAAAACCCAAGCAAACAAACAAACAAAACTTAACCAGGATACTAGTATATTAATTTATCTCTCAGAATACATAATTTTATGTTATGTGATTCACATACAACACTAATTAAACTATCATTATGCTTAATAATTAATTAAAATTCCTGGTATAAACAAAAATGAATAGTACACTCAATAAAGCAGAGAAGACTATATCGGTTCTTATTGTCTGTGATAGACGTGTGATTGTTATAGAACAAATTTCCTAGTAACAATTTTACAATGTTTTCTTCATTTACTTTTGTACAGTGTTGAAATAGTTAATTACAATCAAATCTGTTTCTCACTAATTATTGGTTTAGGATATAATAGTCATTTGATCTCAAATTGGGTCTAACTCCTTTCTTATTATTTTTGAGATTGAAATATAATTACATCATTTGCCCTTTATTATTCTTCCCCAAAAACATTCCAGTGACAGCCCTTGGGAGACAGAGACTATTTTTAAGGCTAGCTTGGTCTACATAGTGAATTCTATTCCAGACAAGGCTACCTAATGAGATCCTGTCTCTAAATAAAATAATATAAAAACATGTGTAACTTCCAATGGAGCTAAGAAAAATATTTATCGTGAATGTTGGATTTTATGAATAATTGAAAAATAAATAAATGAAGAAATAAGCAATGATAGAATGTACAATGAGAAACATGCACTGAATAAAGTAAAACATTTTGAAATTATTGATGAATGCAAAACTTTATAGGCATAATTGCAATTACAATAAATAGCTACTGTAGATAAAATTAACTCGGATATATTCAATTATTTATACATGTGTACTACCCTTTAAAGGTTAGAAAATACAAGCAGAATAACTAAAAAAATAACAATACTACTAAGAAAACTGTAAAAAAAAAAAAATGTATGATGTTACCATCATGGTATTCTGACCAAAAATGTGATTTAAAACTGTTCTGATAATTTTTTACATCTTTGATATATATATATATTAGCAAAACACAGTCAAACAAACAATACTTCATTAAATATATTTGCCAAGATGATTTCCTTGTTGTGTAATGTTGTAAAGTACAAGTGTATTAGATGCTTAAGCATCCATTGCAACAGTACTTACATGCAAAATGAGCTGTATCTTCACTCACAAAGAGCCTCTTAACATCCTGCATTTTCATTTTTTTCTTTATCATTTTATAAAGATGTTCAGAAAAAGAGAAACAAGTGCCTGTAACTGCACAATGAGAAACATTTCATTCTCAGGGCAGCAGAGCATGCCGCAGGAGTTTAGGGTTTCAGTAATATTCTTGGGCTTCCTGATATAAATGAAGATGTCTCCTTTAATAGGTTATTAATTCTCTGGCTATCAGGAAAGCTAGAGTCAGTGTCATAAAGAGTATTATGGCAGAAGTTATTTTCTATAACCCATTCCAGAGTAAGTGCTCAGGTAGCGACATTTCACAAATGCCTCTTAGAAATTATATTAATGAAATATTTTCCAATTTATAGCTCTGAAAAACAGCACTAATATTCTTCTCTTTAAGGGAGTAGCACTTATATTTTCTGAAAAAGTGTTGATTTCAGAATAAACCCAGTATCTATTCTCAGAGGCCTTTTCATAAAATGCTCTCTAAAAATGTATATGTAGAATCTAGTTTCTGGGGGATTGTGTGTGCATTCCACGTATGTAAATAACATAAAATTAATAACGAGCAATAATATCCTTGAAAATATGACAAATTGAATACACATATAGTTTTATTGATTTTCATAGTCTATACGATCTTTCTAAAACAGTACATTGCTAACTAGCCCTAACCTGAGGATATAATAATACATTTACATTGGGTAATTCATAACTAAATTACTGTGGGAGCATATTGCAATGTTGACAAGTTAAAGATGAAGGGAATTTTAATGTCTCTTGTCATTTTTTTCATTGCTTGAGTGAGAATTAACCAAGAACTAGTTATTACTTCTTATTTTCTCTTATACTCTAATGATATTTGCATCATTAAACTTCAAAAGAGATGAATATGTGTGGCAAGCTAATCTAAAATTTAAAAATGAGTGAGACTTTTATTTGTCTACACAAATGGAATTAAATACTCCATTGCAGTTGACTTGTTCTTCCATATATTTCTTGATAAATCACTATAAGGCAGATGTTTTGAGCATATGCTTTTGTAGAAAGAGGGGTTGCTGGAGATATCACTCATGTTATTTTCATTGTGAAAAAACAAAAATAAAATTTTAGGGAAATATTTGCTCATTTTATAAAGTCATACTAAAATGAGAACATTCCTTGTGCTGTGCTGGTAACAGCTTACTATCTGGACTTCTCTATTGTTCATTCAGGGACATCCTCTGCAGGCCCTGTGAGGTGTTGTGTACACACCTGCATTCCATGACCACTTCAAGTTCTCTCAACTTTCAATTGAAATTTGTATATACATAATCAGCTTGTTGGAAAGACCTAGCACAAAGCATGTTTTGGCAGATTTTCCTTTTGAAGTCAGCCAAGAGGCTGACCTAATATTTAAAAGTAATCTAATTTTATGAATTACCTCACAAGGCAGTTGTTATCTTACGATTATAACATTTTATGTATTTAATACAACCAACTTGATGTTTTAAGATAAATGTGAAAAGTAGAAAAGCCTTTCTAATAAAGCAGATTATCTCATATATTTTCCAAATTTTCCCTTTTATTCTCATTTAAAGAGAAGTCACAATCTAAATATTTATCTTAACACCCAAATATAGTCCAATTTTATCACATAATATCCACGTAATCTCTTGGTTTGCACACCATATTTAGTTCCTGATTTTATCCTCTCCAAATCCCACATTTTTAGTTGATTTTACATGTAACTTAAATATCATTATGTCTGGTTTATTGTGTTCAAGACAATTTGATCTAGGTTGATTCATGCTTCAAAAAATTCCAAGGCTGTATGTATTCTTTCTCAAACAAAAAAAATTCTAGAGATTCTTATGAACATATTATGATTATAATTTATGATATACACAATTAAAAAAGCATTAAGAATTAAACTCACTCCTCATAACTTACCATTGTAGCAATGGACTGATGTATCTCTGTCCTTATCTGAGAAACTTCTAAATGATGATTAACGCAGAGGTTCACAATTGGCAAGTGTGTAAATTATAAAGTAATGCTGAATGCTCAACCCTAAATGAGCATATAGTGCATTCTCTCCTCCTAAGTCTCAGGGATCATTGTGAAAGAGGCACCAGAAAGTGTAAGAACTTGAGGTAGAGGAAGAATACAATAAAACCATTTTCTGGACACAGCAGGCAGTTTAACATATGAGTCTACAATTATAATGGCAGCATACACAATATCTATGCAACTTCAAGCTAAACTTAGAGTGAAAACCCACACCTAGGCATAGTAATATTTGCAATTTTAAATGACTTTTAAAAAAGGGTATCCTCAGAATGAGCATTTCTAGTTTCTGATAGCTGAGTAGTATTCCATTATGTAGATGTACCATAGTTTTTTAATCCATTCTTCATTTGAGGGGCATATGGCTTGTTTCCAGTTTCTCACTATTACAAATAAGGCTGCTATGAACATAGATGAGGCAACTTTCTTGTGATTCAGTGAGGAGTCATTTGCATGTATACCCAGAAGTGGTATGGTTGGAAGGATGCACATGGCATCTATTCACTTATAGTTGGATTTTAGCTATATAGTACAGGATATCTATACTACAACCAACTCACCAAAGGGAACAGGAACATAGACTTTTTTTCTTGTCAATGAGACATTTTGCCCTAGTGGTGCTGCCTTGTAGGTCTCCAGTGTATGAAGAGGCTCTTGGCCCTCATATGACAGCTGAACTGGGGCAGGGGACTTTTATGTTCCACTCCACTCCAGAGGAGTGGTATGGAAGGGTTAGGGGGTAGTGGGTGGGAGGGGGGTACTGGACAGGGTGGAAAGAGGACACTATGATGGAGATGTAACCTGAAGCAATAAATAAATAAATTAAAAAGTGTATCCTTTGATAATTCAAACATGTGCCAGTAGAAGGCCACTTCAAATTTTGAAAAAGGATTAAAAAATTCTAGAGCATACCAACTGGCCTTGAAAGCATATAAAAGATACAAATTTGAATAGATAGTCTGTGGGATGGATGTGGCAGAAATTAGGGTTAAGGGCTAAGAATGATCAAATCATATTATAGAAAACTAACAAAGAATTAATTCTATTTTTAAAAAGTCTCAGATATTTGGTGAGGAATCATTTGGATGTATACCCAGAAGTGGTATGGCTGGGTCTTGAGGTAGAGCTATTCTAGGTTTTCTAAGATATCGCCAGACTGATTTCTGTACTGGCTGTACAAGCTTGCACTCCCACCAGCAATGGAGGAATGTTCCCCTTTCTCCACAACCTCACCAGCATGTGCTGTCATTTGAGCTTTTGATCTTAGTCATTCTGACAGGTGTGAGATGGAATTTCTGAGTCCTCTTAAGTTGCATTTCTCTGATGATTAAGGTTGCTGAGCATATCTTCAAGTGTCTCCCAGCCATTAGGGATTCCTCCTTTGTCAATTCTCTGTTTAGCTCTGTTTCCCATTTTTTGATTGGATTATTTGTTTGCATGGCATTTAATTTCTTGGGTTCTTTGTAAATTTTGGATATTAGCCCTCTGTCAGATGTGGGGTTGGTGAAGATTTTTTCCCGATCTGTAGGCTGCCATTTTGTTCTAATGACAGTGTCTTTTGCATAACAGAAGCTTTTCAGTTTCATGAGGTCCCATTTATTGATTGTTGGTCTTAGATCCTGAGCTGTTGGTGTTCTGTTCAGGAAATTGTCCCCTGTGCTGATGCGTTCAAGGGTTTTCCCCACTTTCTGTTCTAATAGATTTAGTGTATCAGGCCTTAAGTTAAGGTCTTTGATACACTTGGACTTAGTTTTGTACAAGGTGATAAGTATGTGTCTAATTTCGTTCTTGTTGAAGATGAACATCATTAGTTGAAGATAATGTCCTTTTTCCATTGAATGGTTTTGGCTTCTTTGTCAAAAAATTAAGTGACCATAGGTGTGTGGGTTCATTTCTGGGTCTTCAATTAGATTCCATTTATCCACTGGTATATTTCTATACCAGGACCATGATATTCTTTTCACTATTACTCTATAGTAGACCTTGAAATCAGGGATGGTGATACCTCCAGATGCTATTGTTTTAATTTTTTTATTGTACAGGATGGATTTAGTTATTCTGGGTTTTTTGTTATTCCATATGAAGTTAGGAATTGCTTTTTCCAGGTCTATAAAAAATTGTGGTGGTATTTTGATAGGAATTGCACTGAATCTGTATATTGCTTTTGGCAAGATGTCCACTTTTATGATGTTGATCCTACATATCCATGAAGATGGGAGATCTTTCCATATTTCAATGTCCTCTTCAATATCTTTCTTCAAGGACTTGAAGTTCTTGTTGTACAGGTCTTTCACTTGCTTGGTTAGAGTTACCCCCAGGTAACCAAAGGGAACATGCACATAGACATTGTTTCCTGTCAATGAGGCACTTTTCCCTAGTAGTGCTGCCTTGTAGGCCCCCACTGTATGAGGAGGTTCTTGGCCCTCATATGACTTCTGAACTGGGGTGGGGGACTGTTATGTAGGGACACTCCACTCCAGAGGAGTGGGATGGGGAGGGATAGGCAGTAGAGTGTGGGAGGGCAGGACTGGGAGGGGTGGAAAGAGGACACTGAGATGGAGATGTAACCTGAAGTAATAAATAGATATTTAAAAACCAAACAAATACAGCTACTATGAACATAATAGAAAAATCTCAGATATTTTAGAAGTTTTAGCATTAAAATTTTTAGATACATAAGACTAAGATTGATAGCATTTTGTGAAAATTCAGACATTTTCTCCAGGTGATGAATTTTGGAATTGTACAAGAAACAAGGAGTTTCAAATAAGGAAGAAAAAATAAAAACACAAAGACCAGGAAGCAAAAGAAGAGAAAGATCGATAGCTAGGTAGATAGATGATAAACATTACATATAGAGATCATAAAACAGATAGATGATAGATAGATAGATGATAGGTAGATGATAGATAGGTTGATGATAGATCGATAATAGATAAAGTGTTTTAGTACATAAGATTATTTGACTTCACATGAAATCAGGATTTAAATTAACACATGCATTAAATATTTAGATGTGTTGTAAATTACAGGAAACCACAGGGAATGGAAATTTACAGATGAGCTGAAAAGTGGAATTGATGGAACAGAGTTAGTAAAAGCTAGTAATATATCTGAGATGTCAGTTTCTCCCAATGGTATTAAAATCAGGTAATATTAAGAAAATATTGCCATGTTATGCTTGAAAGTTTTATTTTTTGTTTATTTATTACTTCAAATAATATTTCTATGACAGTGCACTCTCTACCCCTCCCTATTCCATCCTCCTACCGTCTCTCTCCTCTCCCTCCTATCCTACTCCTCCAGAGTGTGGTGTCCCTACATATTAGTCATCTTCCACCAGTTCAGCAGTCATATGAGGGCTAAAACTTCCTCATGTACTGGGGGCCTAAATGGCAGTACCACTAGGGCAAAGTGTTCCACTAACAAGTAACAAAGTCTATGTTCTTAATTTTTGGTGTGTTGGTTGTAGTATAGTCATCCTGTACTATATGGCTAAAATAAAATTATAAGTGAATAGATCCCATGCGCATCCTTCTGAGTCTGGGTTAGCTCACTCAGGATGAGCTTTTCTAGTTCTGCCCATTTGGCTGCAAATTGCATGATTTCCTTGTTTCTGATAGCTGAGTAGTATTTCATTGTGTAAATGTACCACTGTTTTTTTCATCTATTTGTATATGAGGGACATTTTTTAAAGTTTATTTATTACTTCAAGTTACATCTCCATCACAAGCCTCTCCCTCTACCCCTCCTGGTCCCAATTCCCACCCTCTCCCCTTTCTTCCAGAAATCATAATTCTCTGTTTTAAATAACTAGACCACAGTTATGAAAATTATAAAGAATAGCATACATATTAATATTAATATTAATATTAATATTCTATTATCTATCTATCTCCATGATTTTAACGTTCTATACCTAACACAGTTTCCATCCTAACTTATATTCCCAATTTAAAAACATCTTGTTAGACCTAGAACATCATTTTAATTCCTAAACAACTTAAAATTTAACTGTGAGATTATAACTATCTAGTCTTCAACTACATCAGAGACCTGAGAAGGAAAAATATATTTGATTGTACAGGAAGTACAGAGTCAGCAGCTTCCAAAATTAAGAAATGACAGACAACTGGCTGCTTGGACAGTCCCCAATTTCTCTCCATACATTACAGCATCTACCTTTAGCCGCTTGGCCCAGTATTTCTGACGGACATTAATCATAAAGCAGGAATTATGAAGGAGTTGCCTGTTTTCTGTGTTGACAGAGCTAGGCTTTCAATTTCCCTGCTTCCAAATTTTATCCTTTTTGGAGACCATTCTGTCTGCAGTTGAAGCAAGGGATTTTTCTTATCCAGTGACAAGCTTGCCACTAATTAAACCATCTCCAATTGGAGATTCCCTGATGGTTATCCTCTACTTGGAGTAGAATAGGGGGTGCTGTCAGGAGCTGACATGTCTCATTATCAAAAATATTAAGTTATGAAAACATCTTTGAATGCCATATTCTACAGATCTCTTGAGGTTTTTGAAGATCACCTATCTATCCCTGTATTTTGGATAAGCAAATGTTGCTTGTCTCTTAGCATCTTGATTTCCAGTTAACTTAAAAAAACATCTGTGGTAAATTATGGTAGTACATAACAAAATGACATGTATGATTGACTATTAGTTTGCATTTCTTAATTATCCTAAACAGTTTTTGACAGTTAAAATTTACAACCAGAACAACTCCAAATGGCTAACTAAGATGGTTCAGCCCCACAGACTGTTCCAGCCATGTCTTCAGTAAAACACTGAAGTTTAACCTCTTACTACAAACTTCTTAGGACATTTAAATAGCTGAGCACAAGAAATGGGCTGCACATCAAATGTTACTATTAACTTGCTTAACCACTTTTCCACTCTTATGTGGGCCCCAAACAGGTTTCCTATGTCCCAAATCAGCAGGAAGTAATTTTAAGAGAGTGACATCCCACTCCCAGAATGTAGGGTGGGTGATTCCCCCCACCCCACGGTCATTTGATGGGTTGTTGATGTTTGTTGTTATATAGGGGGATTGGTAACAAATTGTTAAGTGGTCTTGTTAATAAATTTTGGAGGCTAGGCCTGGGGATTTCTCTCTTTTTCTTTTCTCTATCCTCCTTTCTCTCCTGTGGAGGGCTGTGAGCTTGAAAAAAAATGGGATATAGACATAATATAGGAATGATAAAGAAAAAGTGACATATTATTGAAAATGGTCTTATATCTTTTGTATTGATACAAAATTATGATCATATTTGGCTACATTGGTATTGATTTTTGTATATTGATAAAAAATTAAGGTTAACCCTTTTTAAGGTATTGTACCTAGGTAATGGTTTAAAATGCAATCTGAAAGTTTTACTCTGTAAAAAAACATATTTACTACAATATTTTCTCCCAGCACTTTTTTAAAATAACAGAGCATATAAAATATATTAACTTTAATTACACATAATAAAACAAGACAAGATCATTCTAAAATATTAATTAACAAATAAGATTTCTGGGCTAATGAATGGGTCAGTGGAAAAAGGCAATTGCTACAAAGACTGATAAGCTGAGTTCAATACTTGTGCTCTATGCAGTAGAAGAACTGAATTCCATAAGTTCTCCTCTGATTTCCACATATATGCCAAAGCACACATATGTGTAGGCATACATGTGCATCTTAATGTGTACAAAATAAACAAATTTAAATGTAATTATTTTTATTAAAATTAAAAAGAAACAAAATTAATAGGAATCCACACATATTATTACATAGATTAAATAGGTTACATATAGGAGTCTATTCATAAACAAGTATTCATGTAATAACCATTGATATTAAAAAGGTCGTGAATTTGAAGGAGAGCAGTGGGTAATCTAGGGGAGGGTTTGAAAGGAGGAAAGGGAAGTAAAGAAGTTTGAAATTAAAATGCAATCTCAAAAAGAAAAAATATATAGGTATGTTTATCATTGATTATTAGGGGGAGATATGGTTTCAGGGGAAGTTCATTCCTGTTTATATGACATCACTGCTATGATTACTTCAAAGTAATAAATTTATAACTTGAAAGAAGTAATAAATTATGATGTTCCCAAATTGATATTTAAACTTTTTCAGCATATTTCATACTGATATCCATTTCCTTGTCACTTAGCAACCTTTTCAACAAAGGTTTCATAAAACCGGTCAACTTATGCTGCTTAAATCATTTTGCACCTTTATTAAATATTCTACAAGGCTGATTCCTGTTATCATATCAATTATTTTGGAGAGAAAGAATATTGAGGGTCCAGAGTCAAAGTAGGTTGGGCTATACTCAGCCCTTAAATAGTCATAAACGTTGTTGCCCACCTCTGTGTAATGGCATAATATATTTTGGACTACCAAGTAAATCCATTTGCAATGTATGAGCCTACTCCTGGCTTCTAAGAACCCATCATCAGATAGTACTGGAGGTCAAGAGCGAGGTATTCTCCCAATCTGTACTTCCACTCGTGTATATTAAAACGTGTCTTACTTTACTATTTTCTTTGTCATCCTACAGTTAAAACTTTATGAAACTGTTACCACATGAACACAACTATATGTCGAAAAAAATAATGGCTAATTAAATTATTTAACCAGTAATTATATTTATCTTTAATTGGTTCCACGGTATAAATCCTTCACCCACCTTTATAAATGAATACACACAGACACCAGGTGGAATTTAGAAGCCTAGGCCTGGGTTGTGCAATCCTAGCCCATCTAAGCTAGTTCATAATTCTATTACCCAAATATGACCCCATATATACATACATCCCTTTGGACTTATTCTCCACACTAAGCCGATGTTCCTGGCCATGTTGAAGGATCTTCTTTAATCTACCCCATGGTGTGTCTTCCTTGTTTACTCCTGGCTTATTCTCCAGCAACCTTTCTCTTCCCAAGATGCTCTGTCTCCCCCAAAAGCGTGGGAACCTTAGTCCCACCTATCTCTGTCTTTGCTCAATCTCCAGGCCTCAGGATTTATTTAACCAATGAGAGTCAATTAAGTAACAGACAGCAAACAGGACCAATTAACATTTAGAATGCTTAACACCACCCCATCAAATATGGGGAACTGAATCTTTCTTCCTGAAAATAAATTATCTCTCATTCCTCCTGAAATTAAAGAGGTAATTTTGCATTGCTAAGCTGCAGATTCAATTTATAAATTTGACTTTGTTCAATAGATTTATTTTTGTATTATGTATATGTGTGTGGTTGTGCCAATATATGCCATGAGTTCATGATACCCATGGAAGCCACAAAATTTCTGCAGGTAACATAAAGTCTGAGGTACAGGCAGTTGTAAGCTGCTCAAGCTGGATGCTGGGAGCTGAATTTGCTTCTTCCATAAGAGTAGCAATTTCTTGGAACATCTGAGCTATATACCCGCCCCAAGTTTTACTTTTTTAAATATTTATTTATTACTTCAGGTTACATCTCCATCACAGTGTCCTCTTTCCACCCCTCCCAGTCCCACCTTCGCACCCTCTACCTCTATCCCTTCCATCCCACTCCTCTGGAGTGGAGTGTCCCTACATAAGAGTCCCCCGCCCCAGTTCAGCAGTCATATGAAGGCCAAGAGCCTCCTCATACAGTGGGGGCCTACAAGGCAGCACCACTAGGGCAAAGTGTCTCACTGACAGGAAACAAAGTCTATGTTCATGTTCCCTTTGGTTACCTGGGGGTAATTCTAACGAAGCAAGTGAAAGACCTGTACAACAAGAACTTCAAGTCCTTGAAGAAAGAAATTGAAGAGTGCATTGGAAGATGGAAAGATCTCCCATGTTCATGGATAGGTAGGATCAACATCATAAAAATGGCCATCCTGCCAAAAGCAATATACAGATTGAATGCAATTCCTATCAAAATACCACCATAATTCTTTATAGTCCTGGAAAAAGCAATTTTCAACTTCATATCAAATAACAAAAAACCCAGAATAGCTAAATCAATACTGTACAATAAAAAAAAATATCTGGAGTTATCACCATCCCTGATATCAAGCTGTACGAAGGAGCAATAGTAATAAAAACAACATGGTACTGATATAGAAACAGACCAGTGGATAAATGAAATCAAATTGAACACCCAGAAATGAACCAACACAGCAATGGTCACTTAAATTTAACAAAAAAGCCAAAATTGTACAATGGAAAAAGGACAGCATCTTCAACAAATGGTGCTGGTCCAACTGCATGTCAACATACAAAAGAATGCAAATTGACCCATACTTACCACCTTGTACAAAACTTAAGTCCAAGTGGATCAAAGACCTTAACATAAGGCCTGACACATTAAATCTATTAGAAGAGAAAGTGGGCAAAATCCTGGAACTCATCAGCACAGGTGACAATTTCCTAAACAGAATATGAACAGCTCAGGATCTAAGATCAACAATGAATGGAACCTCATGAAAGTGAAAAGCTTCTGTAAGACAAAAGACACTATCATTTAAACAAAACGGCAGCCTAAAGATTGGGAAAAAATCTTCACCAACCCCACATCTGGCAGAGGGCTAATATCCAAAATTTACAAAGAACTCAAGAAATTAAATGCCATGCAAACAAATAATCCAATCAAAAAATGGGAAACAGAGCTAAACAGAGAATTAACCAAGGAGGAACCTCTGAGATTCCATCTCACACCTGTCAGAATGACTAAGATCAAAATCTCAAATGCTGCCTAGGTTGTGGAGAAAGGGGAACATTCCTCCACTGCTGGTGGGAGTGCAAGCTTGTAAAACCACTCTGGAAATCAGTCTGGAGATATCTTAGAAAACTTGGAATGGCTCTACCTCAAGAACAAGCCATACCACTCCTGGGTATACATCCAAATGTTTCCTCACCAAATCACAAGGGGAAGTGTCCTTATCTATGTTCATAGTAGCCTTATTTTAATGCTATAAACTGGAAATAACACAGATATCCCTCTGCCGAAGAATGGATTAAAAAACTGTGGTACATCTACACAATGGAATACTACTCAGGTATCAGAAACAGCGAAATTGTGCAATTTGCAGCCGAATAGCTGGAAATAGAAAAGGTCATCCTGAGTGAGCTTACCCAGATTCAGAAGGATGCACATGGCTTCTAATCACTTATAATTGGATTTTAGCCAAGTTTTACTTTAAAAAAAATAAACATTTATCTGTATTGATAACATTTTGGACCAGCAGAGATTCTTTCCCTTGAAACTAGAATTCTACACATAATTTTTTTTCTGTGTTTAAGAATATATATGTGGAGTAGGGAGTTGAACATTGATACTGGAGGTTAACAGTTTCCATTCAGTTCTCTTGGTGTAGTTTTGACATGTTTTAAGTTCTTTCACCACCATATCTTATCAATGAAAAGGCTTACATTTTTGTCATTTTTGTAATGAAATTTATAGTAAATTATCAGCACATGGTGAAAATTATATGAACTCTTTGCATAATCTTCTGCAAGTTCTCCATCATTTAATGAAATTCTACAAAACAAGTTGAAAATGTTGAATCCAATGTTGGGATTGTTTTCAGAATTAAAAGGTCAAATACATAAAAAAAGCCATCAGACACTAGAGTGTTTCAATACTCATTAATGTTTTGTACGTTAAAAAAGATATACTCAAGTATTATCATTTTGGGAAACATTCAGCATCCTTTTTTGTAATATTACATAGAAAGAAGGTTTTTTTCTCTAATGTATTTGCTTATTCCAATTACAGCAGCATTTTGCATGCTTTAGTTGTTTATGTTGCTATGATAAAACACCATGAACAATTATGACATGAAGGAGAAATAGTTTAGTTTGGTTTACAGCTCTTAAAGAGTCCATAACTGCGAGGAGGCATGGCAGCCTGTAGCCTGAGCAGGAAGCTGTAGCATCTCACTTTTATTAGCCAACAGGAAACACAGAACCAACTGTAATTATAGTGATGATAAACACTTTCAGTATTTATATCCAGTGATGTACTTTCACCCACAATACTAAACCTTACAAGAGTGTCATAAAGAACTCAACATCACCACTACCTGGGAATAAATTATCTAAATACTTGAGATTGTGAAGGATATATCTAATTAAAACCACGATACTATATAAATTGAAACAACAGTATAAAATAATTTCAATTTTTTTCATAGTTTTGGAAGTAGTTTTCCTAATTTAAATTCAAATTAGCTCATTGCTGAACCTCCAACTGGAATAAAATCAATATTCCTAAATATGGTTCATGTTGATGTTTGTGAACTTTTAGATGAAAGACAAATAATGCAGGCATAACTATCAGCATGGTGGTATCAAATCATTACCAACTATAAATAAATCTGAAGCTGTGAACCAACATTTTACTTGTTCCAGAATACATGTGTGCAAATATGCATGTGTGATTTAGTATACCATTTTCTGGGATAAGTGATAATTATATAATCATTCACTGACAAATTTATTAAGCTATTTTCTAGCACAGTAAAAAGAAAGAAAGTAGGTTCTGAAAATACATAGGCAACAACTTACATTTTGAGTCGTATTCTGAAACAACTTTAGTTAACAAATATATTTATTAAAAACTATAAACTGTTATATTAGGCCAGTGGAAAAGCCAGCAGCAGTCTGCTGGGAGGCCAGCAGTCTTGCATTAACTGTAGGCTTGTGACAGAGGGCTGGCAGGCCTGTCAGGGCAGCTACCAGGGCTTGGTGGGAGGCCAGTAGGCCTGGCTTTCCTTAGTTGGCAGCCTGACCTATCCTAGGGATAAAGTCCTAGTCCAAGTGCAGCCTTCACCACCCCAAAACCACAACTCTGTTAACTAATATATTTATCAATAACTATGAACTGTTATAGTAGGCCAGTGTTGCAGCTGGCAGCCAGGTGGCAGGTTGGCAAACATGGCTCACCTGATTTGCCTTAGCCAGAGGCTTGAAAGACAAGGAAACCTTTTCCCAATAATTAAATACATCAAGACCTTTTAATGTTTTGACATTAAGGCCTTAGCTGACTCTCAACTAGTTAATCTAAGTTACCCCAATCAACTATTCTTAATCTGTCATGTGACTTGCTGTACCTTGAGAACTCACTCCAAGAGGTCCTGCTGTTTCTGAGTCCTCCCAGGAAGAGAGCTTCCTCTGTGTAAACCCAGGGTTCCTGAGTTCTGCCTTCCTATATTCTTTCTGCCCGCTATTTGGCCATCAGCGACTTTTATTATCCAATCAGAGAGTGCCTCAAAAAGGACAGTACAAGACCTTCCTCCAACAGTATTCTATGGCACTGCTTGCTTACTTTATACCAACATTTTACTTCATCTGAAATAAGCCTGCACTACTATTGTATGACTATATAATTAAGTGATTTAGTGACACTTATGAAGTTTGGTTAACAAAGTAGAAGTGGCATTTGGCCACCTTCCAAAAATATTATATGCAAGACAAATCATTTGTAAATTCTGTGGCCATTTAAAAGTTATTGATCTTGATAACTGAAATTTATTTTAAGTTTTAATTATAAATTTACATAATTTTCAATTTCAAACATTTGATTCACTTATTTTTATATCAAATTAAATTAAAATCATAATTATCCTGGAGAACATTAGTTATTCTGTACATATCTATACATATATATATATTAGTACATTGGTGTGTTCATCTGCAAGTATAATATATGTATAATCATCATAATTGTAAATATAAGTTAAATATATGTATACACCTTCCTGTAGATGCAGTATATATCTAATTTGAAATATATATAACCTATATATATTCATGTATATATGATATTTGTAAATATATTTTATGTGCATATACATATATATGAAAAAAGAAAAAATTGAAGGTATTGACTCTTGAAATTAAACAGGTTTGGTGTGCCTGAAATCTGAGGGCATTCACTTTGAGTATTCCACCCTTCCTGGGAAAGCAAAATGCTTTTTTCAAAACATTTAATATACTGAGTTATATAATAACATATTGTGGCCTATCCACATTATGAAGGCTAATCTAATTTACTTAGTCTATAGATATAAGTAAAAATATCCTCATAGAAGCAACTAGAACAATAATTGACAAAAGTGTCTGGGCAGTACAGGCTAAGTTATTAGTTAAAATTAAACAACATAATTCAATGTTTTTACTTAGTTGGCATCCATACTTATATTTAAACCATATTTAACCTCTAATTACTTAATAAACTTTAAAAGAATAATAGGATCTATTTCTATGTAATAAAACATGATGTTCTAGGATACAGCAAAAAGTATATTAACCCTTTATAAGAAGCAGATGTAAATTCCATGAATATTTACCATTTTTTGATGTTCTGAAATAAAATGCTTCATTGTCAACTTAACAATATTTAAGTACTATGTTGTAAATTAATGTAACATGAAAAAGGATGAGAGAAAAAAACAAAGGATCTTTATAAACACACACACACACATACTCACAATTCTGTACATAACAAAGTAATGATGAATTTGGGAAATATACATGATAATGATAGATAATTTAACTCTCATTTCTGTAACTTCTATAACACAGCTTATATTTACAACTGATTTGTTTAACTGATTCAAAATTATATTTTATAACACATTTTTTCGATACGTAAGGTATTTTTTCAGCAAATTGTTTTAACTGTCTGCAGAAAACCTTTCTTCACTATTTCTAAGTTAAAGAAAATCTTGAAAATTGATCTCTGGGGATGCAGAGGTGCATGTGAGAAAATAAAAGAATGTTGATATCAGTATTGCTTGTAGTAGACATGTCAGAGTGGTTACAGCTCTGCTGTATAGTTTAACCTCTCTATGAACTACTGATTTACTTATTTAATTTTTCAACAGTAGAATACAGCAGGGTATTTTTAGTTTAAATTAGAAGTGTCTTCTGCATATTTGTCTTTATGGTGACCACCTGAATAAAGTTAAGAAATTTTGATGCTCTGGTCCTAATGGAATTTCATTAAGTTCTATAAAATATTGTTGCTACAGATACAATGTTATTAGATATGATATATTAACTTCCTGTGTGCCTTCATTTTATCTGATGGAAACACACTATTTTGTAAGTTACCTTAAGCAGATATTTTAATGTGAATCATTGACACTCATTTTTGTACAAGAAAATCCTTACAATTTCTTAAGAGAATTTAGATATTAAGTATGCAGAGAGGTAAAGCATCCTATCAGACAGGAGAAATTTTATTGCATTTAATGGGATACTGATATTTTAGACCGTTTTCTACAGTGATGTTAATATATATGGTAATAAGTACCTCTTTTAAATTATGAGTAAATAAAAGGCAATAAATATATTACAAGGACTTAAATTGTTGAAACTATATTTCATACCTTTAAACATGAATTTTCTCTACTGTGTTGTGTGACAAAATTTATGGTGTGAGTAGATACACATCTACTTACCAAAGATATAGTTACCCAAAGAATGGATCTCCTCACAGTCAAATCTGGCAAATCATTGAGTTTAATTGGAATTAATTACAAGAGGGTAAGGGGTGAGAGGTTACTTGTAGGAGAAGAATTGATTCAATGCAGCTGTATCAGCAAGGCCAACTCCAGCACTGGTGACAGTTCACAAAACCTAGGAAACCTGGAGCACACCACACAGACTGATGTCAGCTGAATGTATTGGAGAGTGTCCTTTCCAAATGAGTTGGTTTAAACCTCTTCTAATTTCTGCTTCTTCCAGACAGCTATACTGTTTTCCTTACAGGTTGGTTTTGTTAGTTATGAATGATACTTTAGTTTTTATTACTTAGTCTTATAGGGAGGGGCCTAATTAATCTGATTAGTTTCACCGACTTCCTGATGCTATTTTGAGTTGTTTATATTGTTGTTTAAGAAGCTTCCTATGAGAATGAAGATTTCAACTGCAAAGGAAGTTTTACACAAATGCTAAAAACAGATCATTACATTTAGCACACCACTATGCCCGATATTCATAGCACTGTGTAAGCAGGATTTCCCAGAAAGTAATGCAAAATTGTTTAATATTTAATTTTAGAATATAATTACATCTTTATTTCTCCAACTATAAAGTTAAATCACCATCTATCTTTTTCAATTCTGTGAATTAATTACATTGTAAAAAATTATAAGAAAGATGCCAGTTTGTTTAATATAGAAGTAATACTTGTATTTATAAATTCCTGTCCGATTTTTTAATATTTGTGAATTGATAACTGTCTAAAAATTACATGTACATGTACACACACACATATATATGTGTGTGTGTGTGTGTGTGTGTGTGTGTGTGTGTGTGTGTGTGTGT